>VYXB01001646.1:635283-720627 GCA_013397135.1 Pachyramphus minor
GATCCCGAGGAGAACGGCCCGTCCCTCCCCGGGACGCCGCCTCCGGCCGCCGCTTCCCCCGGTGGAGCGCTCCTTCCCCGGGATCCCAGGAACAGCCGCTCGCCGGCGACCCCGGGGAGCGAACCCCCCGCTCCGCCCGGTGGGCACCGGCCCAGCAGCTCTGCGCCCCGGGACCGCGGTGGCACCGCGCGGAGCCCCGGAGCCCGCACGGGCGGGCGGCAGGGAGGTGCGGGTTCAGTCCGTGCTTTGCGGGCAGGACGAGGGATCTCCTGCAGTTCGGCAGCTCCGGGGAGCCCCGGCCCGCTGCCCCGCGGAGCGGGCCCGGCTGCCACTGCAGCGGGCTCCACCAGCCGGCCGAGCGGGTATCCTGCTCCCGAGCCAGCCCCGGGAGAGTTTCCATCCTTATCCTGCACAGTTGCCCCGCAGGGACAATGTCGGGCCAGCGGGAGCGCGGATCCACCACCGCTGCCTCCAGCCCCCGCAACGAGGGATGTGCAGCCGACACCGAATTCCCTCCGGCTGAAAGCGCCTTTCGTGCTCCGTGCTCTCCCAAAGACAGCCGAGCACAAAGGGGAGCGTGCGGGGAGAGGCGATGGTTATTTTGGGAGGTGTTTCATCAGAGCCTGATGCGTTTTCTCTCTTTCCGGGGGTGCTGCCAGTAAGGAGCAACATTATTCCTGGTGTACTGAAAGAAAAGTGTGTCTCTCAAAAGCCAAGCTGCTTTGAGTGGTTTCTGTTCAGCTGCTGCAATAAAAGAAGTTTTTGTATGAATTTGAGGAGAGATTCTTTGAAGCTGCTCATGGCTATGAAGCAGGAGCAGGACCACAGTGTGCAGAGCCAGCGCTGCCGGGGTGTCCCCTCACAGGGACAAACCACCCGCAAGGAAGAGGCACATCAATGACCACGGAGCGCTTGGCTCTGAGCAGTCACAGCAGAAAGCAAGGCTTGTGTAGAGACGAGTCTCTCTGCTGCCTTTCTGACTCACTGGGTTTCTTTTCTGCCTCCAGAGAAACCTATTCTCCAAAGAGAAGGAGCCTCCTGTGAGCAGGGCAGCTGGATGGAAGGTCGGCATTGTCCCTCGGCTGCCTTGCCAGTCCCTGCTCCTCACATGTGCTCCTGCTGGATCGGCTCCAGCTGCCACTAGAAGTGCTGTAGTTCAGCATCCAAATCCCCACTTTCCTTGAAGCTGCATTCCTGATGGGAAAGAACCTCTTTTGGCAAGGGTTTGGCCTGAGGAACAGCTTACTCTTGGAGGTGGCAGGTGCTGGGAGGGACAGACCTCTCCTGTCCCAGCCCAGGGAAAACCCATAAGATGGCCAGGCTGTGTTTGGTTCTCCCTAGGCGTGACCCTGGCCTCTCGGGGTGGTTTGGGTTTGGTTCTCTCAAAACCACCTGGCAAAACTTTGGTGGTGCCACAAGCTGACACTGATCTCTCCCCATCTTCCAGAGGGAGGCCAGTGACAAAGTGACCATGGCCCTCTCCAGTCCATGGCCAGAGGGGAGGGAGCCCTGAGCCCTTGGGTGTTCATTGCACACGATCCCATGATTGTGCACACCATGTTCACAGCTGCTGGTTACGGCAGCTTCAGCACAGACCAGTATCAAAGCCCAGCACTCACATGGGTGCTGCCTTCCTGGAGGCTGCGCGTGCAGGGACTTGAAAGAGAAAGCTCAGCTTTACTGCAAGCTCGCGGACTTTATCAGCCATTAAACCCGGCTCACTAACATGAAAGATCTTTAGAGAGAAGAAGGGAAGAGCGTGCAATTGTCAGTCTCTTAAGAGGCTGCTCTGGAGCCTGAGAGATACTGGAACGCAGTTAAGTAGAAGACAATCAATTAAGGCTTAAATAAACCCAAACGAGCAAACGTTAATGAGAGCTATCTTGTATCTCAAACAAATCCTCTTAACTCAGCCCCACTTAAAAAAATATTATTTTCCCATTTGTGCCAAACACATGGAGCTGGTGTGGAATTTCAGGGAGGACAGTGTTGGGGGATCTGCAGCCTGGCAGTGAAGGTTGAACGTCTGTTTTTTTGGCTACAAACATCTGTTATGATCTATACACATCGGTCAGGCAAGTGACCACAAGAATGGAAAGGTCCCACACCCTCACCATCAGCTTTCCTCTTGCTCTGAGCCTCTTCTTGAGCTTCTGGG
Organism: Pachyramphus minor; assembly: GCA_013397135.1. NCBI lineage: Eukaryota > Metazoa > Chordata > Aves > Passeriformes > Tyrannidae > Pachyramphus > Pachyramphus minor. Next base: position 637,442 of record VYXB01001646.1, read on the forward strand.
CTCAACTCTGCATTGCAATGTCACCATCCAGAAGCTTCCAGAGAAACAAAAATGAGGTCAAAAGGAGAGTTGAGGTTTTCAATAGTACCAAAGCAGGTGTGCAGGCAAAGCTTTTATACACAGGCCGTTATTTGGGTTCAGGGCTGGTCTGGGATGCTTCGAGTGGAAACCTCACAGGGAGGGAAATACCTGTCCAGAGTGTGGGTGTCCTCACTGCCCTCCAGAGAGCTCTGCCCACCACCAGCCAGGCGACACGTGGGGCACTCGCTCTGCATCTCCCTAGAACAGCCAGTGCAGTGGTTTTGAGGGCTGTTTGAAAGGCAGGTGGTGGCACTCAGCAATCTTGGCAATCTTGGCAATCTTGGCCCCCTTTGTCTGGCTCATCTCCTCAGCAGCGCTGCCGAGGCCGCCTGCCACGGGCAGGTGATGGAGCAGCCCTCTGCGGGAGCAGGAACCGCGAATTATCCCACCATTTAAGTAGGAGGGAAGGAAGTCATTAGCGAATTCATTTGTCTAACTTGTTCTTCTCAGAGTCATCGCTCCAAGAGAGTAAAGTTCCTGACTGGCGCAAAGCTGCAGGCGCTGACTGGGGCTGGCTGCCGCGCTGCGGGGAGCAGATGCTCACACAGACCTGTGCTTGGGGAGACAAGAGGGGCTTTCCCTGCCACCCAGTCTGTGCTTCCCAGGTTCTCCATAACAGCACCTGTGCTACCACCCATCCACCGCGAGCTGGACCACGTGTGGGCACCCCAAGAGTGCTGCCAACCACGGCGGGGAACGTCGCCAGCTGTGCTGCACTTCACCCACTGCCTTCTCAGGCAAAATCTGTTAATTTGCCTCTGACTGGAAAGAAAGACGCTGCCCCGGCTACACTTGCCAAGGAGGAGTGAAAATTGTCTCTTCAGTAGAAGTAGGTTGTCATTACCCATTTTCCTTTCATACGGGAAGAGCAGAAGTGTTACTTAGAGCTTGTGAAGCAGAGAGGAGTATAATGCAATTTCTGCCTCCTTGTAGCATCGTCCTTTCATTTTTCAGACCAGTGCTGACAGGGAATAGGATTCTGGAAAGCACCCTGAGGATTTTATACCCTCAGCAGCTCTTAGGGGACTCTGAGACTTGCATTCCCTTCAGAAAGCATCCCCCACTGCCTCAAACTCCTCTAATGGTCTTGACGGGATCGTCTAGCAAGGCACAGCTCCAGCCTGGCACACTGGACCCTGGAAAGGAGTCACGAGGCAGGGGAACGGGAGGGGAGGGCTGAGAAGATGGGGAAGAGCTGGATGGGATTTCATGGGCCCATTCTGCAAGCCCAGAAGAGTCACACAAGCCCCCGGAGCCTCCCTGCTGTGGGGGCTGTGTGCCTGGGGGTGTCAGCCAGCTTTCCAGCCACAACTCACTTTTCCAGGGAAAAAATAAAGCATTACCCCACCCTGCAGGATCTTCCTCTTTCCCCCCATCTGGCTCAAACCCCAGTTTGTTGCTAAACAAAGATCGGTTAGTGGATCCACCCTCTGGTGATCACCCTCTCTGCATCTGGGCTGCTCTTATGCAAATCAGAGGTTTCGCCACCACACACCTAAAACTCTGGTCCTCCCCTTCAGCTGAGGGTTGCCAACCTGCAAAGCATCCTGAGGCTTTGCAAATGGCATGTTGTTGGAGTCAACAACCTTTAACATTTCAGTCTCTCTTGCAGACCTGCTCCCAAAAGCTCACATCTTGTGTAGTATTTGTCTGGCCAGGCTGCTCTCATGAAGTTTCTTCCCTTTTTAAGCTAAACATCGCTAATCAGCTTTTTCAAGCTCCAAATATGTCCTATAAATATCCCTTGTGGAAGCAAAATCTGTCTTGTGTGTGTATGCAAGACAAAAGAAAAAATTAGAAAGCGTGAAGCCCTGACTTAGCAGCGCAGCAGCAGAACTGCGCTAAAGCCTCAAAGCTCAGTGAAAGCAGGGAACACGCCTGTCCCCTCCATCCCCCTCATCCTGCCCCACAGCGTGCCAGAGCCCCGGACTCCCAGTCCCCCAGAGCTTGCCCAGGCTCCACTTGTCCTCCTCCTGCCTGCAGGTCCCTTTGGAGCCACTCACAGACTACTACAGGTGCTTTGGCTGAGTATTGGATGGGGATGGAGCTGGGGAGTGCTTTGTCCTTGGAGCTGAGCAGGAAGCTCAGTGCTCCCTCTTCTTGGTATTCAGCAACAGTCCTGAGGTTCTCTTACAACTCTTATTTCCAGCTGGCTTAAGAAATTCATGAGTCCCTGGTTGAGCTTAGGGTGTTGTGGGATGACACAACTCTCAGGTTGCCTCTCCGTGGAGTGGGATGGGGACAAGCTCCTTGTGCAAGACTCCTCCAGGCAGAAGGATCCTGAAGGCAGATCCAGGACCATGTTGATGAAGCTCCTCTGGCTTTGCCTGTCTTCCAGCATGACTGATAGGAACGAGGGCTGATAGGAATGAGGGCTGATAGGAATGAGCTCAGATCAATCATCTGTCACTTACCGGCTTTCCTGGCCAGGTTGCAAAGCCCAGACTGAAGAGGACCCCGAGGACAGATGAGTTTCTGAGCAGCTTAATTGCCTTCAGCACAGGCAGCAAGAATCCACCTGCTCACTGTCCTCAGGTACCTTTTGTTTTGATAGAGGCACAGGCAGCTCTTGGCTGGGCTGATCTCTGGCACATGGGCTGCAGAGGCGTGGGGTCAGGCTGGCACTGGAGAGCTTGTGGGGTCAGGCTGGCACTGGAGAGCCCGGGGGCACCAGCTGGGGTCAAAAGCAGGTGCTGAAGAAACAGCACTTGCAGGGCCTGGGAATGGTGCTTTCAGCAGCTGGAGAGGTACCTGCCTTTGTTATCTCTGCTGAGAAATCCTCGGCATCATTAGAGAGGTGATGCTGGCCCCAGCATCGCTGTGGTTTCCCCAGGTTTTCCATCAAGCTGCTGCAAGGTGAAGCAAGTGGCTCTCCTTCACGGTGGCTGTCGGCTGGGAGACGTTAACAATCTGGAAACGTGAAGCTAAAGCCAAGGTCTCCTCTGCCCTGAGAAGGAGAGAGGACATCACAGGTTCCTCACGGGAAAGAAAAGCTAATCCTGTCCTGGGGGCTATGGAGTGGGAGGTAAACAAACCCATTGTGCCTCCTAGGACCTGTATCCACATGGAATTTTGGGGTTTCGCCTTTGATGGGGGTGCACGGTATGCACAGGTCGAGCTCTGCAGTTCCCATGTGAAAAGGTTTTTGTAAGAACAAAGCTCTGACACTGAACCCAGCCTACCTCCAGCTCCGGTGCTGGTATCCTCATCCTGCATCCCTGGCTGATGAACTTTCCCAGCTCTCCATTGCTGGAAGGTGGTTCGGAGTGGAATGAAATTGTAGTGCTGGGTTTCATGAACAGTGTGTGCCTCTTAAACCCTGCAAGCATCTCTAGCAAGGTTGTTATAGATTCCCTTTGCTTTGGCTGTATTTGTCTCATCAATCTCAGTGATGTTGACAATTGGGCACGGTTTAATTCTGCAAATCTGAGGAATGATCAGGCCAATTTAGTTCACATTTAAAGCATTTGTGTTCACACGCTGGAAAGCCTTTTTTCTTCCTTGCTCCTTGCCCAAGGCCCTTATTATCTGCTGGTGCTATTTATCAATGCACAGCAGGTATATTACAGGAAGGTCTCTTTCGTAAAGCGATACGAAATAATCATTCCTGTTCCTCGTCTGCTCAGCAAGAAAAGTGAGCCCAGCTCTCCCGCCTGTCAGCATTCCTGAGCCACAGCATTTTTATATTACTGAGGGAGAAGTGATTTAACTCAATAAGCTTCCCTCATAAATATCAATAGTTTGATAAAATAAAGGAGGAGTGTGTGAACGAACACGACATTCCCGTTCAGCTGAGTGGCTTTGGGCCCTGCCCTGAGTGGGGAACACTGCAGGACCCCTGGGCAGCTGAGGGACTCAGCCCTTCTCCAGCTCTGAGCTTGCACTGGGATGCCCTTGGGACTGGGAGATACCTTTTTAGGGCAGAAAATTTCCATTTTGGCTCCTGAAGTGCATGTGATGAAGGATCAGTCTTTAATAATAGCTGATGCCTCTGAAAAAGCCCCTCCTTCCTCCTGCCTGTGCACACCACAGTTCCTCATCCCCTCCCCAGATCAGATTTTCTGGGTTTAGGCAGTTTTGTGCCGTTTCACTGACACGAATGCCCAGATTCACACAGGACACTGATGCCTCACAGGGGAGACTGGAGCTGTCTGAGCCAGGTGCTTCTTCCATTAAATCCTTCGTGAAATGATTGGAGATGTCTGCACACCTGGAAACCACTATGGAAAGTACAGTAAGGAGGGAATATTGGGTGGTCCCGGGAGCTGGAGAGGAGCAAATTGTGCAGATGGCCCTGAGTACCAGAGCCCTGGATCCCTGGGACAGGATCCATGGGAATCCCAGCAGAGCTGAAGCCCAAGTTCTGCCCTTGAAGCAACAGCCTCTGTAGAGCAAAGGGGTGATTTAACGTGCTGCCATTCCTTGAGCACCAGGACTGTGGGTTTGTTTGGCTTTCTCCTCCCCCAGGGACTGAGGTGCAATATCACCTTCCCATTAATTTATATGAGAACATTTCCAAATAGTAAACTGCCAATAAATTAGTAATGCTGATCTATAAAAGGGAAAAAATGGCCTGTTGTGAGTTTATAGCTCTGTGGAAAAGACATTAAACAGAGGCTTCCTTAGCACGGAGCGCTCTGAGGAGCCGGGGGGGAGAACTCCGGGCTGGGACCCACCTGGATGTGCTTTGCATGGTTGGTTTTTAAACCTGCTCCCCCCAGAATCCCTTTGGAAAAAAGCACTAAAGGATTCCCAACAACCAAACCAAAGGCAATGAAAAATGAAGGAGAAGACAATGCAGCCTGGAGAGAACAAGCAAACTACCTGGAGCAAGTAGTTTGTTTTAAGATGCTAACAAATTTGCTCCAGAGGCCTGTGGAAAAAAGTCAGGCACCACACAGCCAACCTTTCCCTTATTTATAGAATAATTGCAATGATTGATTAGCCGGAATCAGAACTATATTTACAGCATGGAAGTTTGCAGCAATATTTCAAGTAATTCACCTTCTCACACAACTCCCTGGCACTGTCATCCCAGCTCCACTTTTTCTCCCCATGAAGCCTGCTTGCACCAGGATTTATGGCTTTGTTTGTGGGAAGAGCAGGTGTCTTGCTCCAGAGAACAGCAGCAAAACAAGAGCTCAAGGGTAAAACCCTCACACAACAGCCCCCCAGCAGCTCACTGTGCCAGCAGCAGTGTCCCCTGCCTTGCTCCCACGGTGGGCAATGGCCCTGGCACATCACTGCTCTTGCTGGCACTATCCTGTGGCAGAAGGACATGGCTCCTCTCCAGCCCCCCACTACCAGCTGCTCTCTGGAGCACACAGAGGCAGTGGGTGGCCCAGCAGCTTTCTGATCACCCTACAAGGCTCCCGGGCTCCTTCTCCCCTGCACCCACCAGCACCTGGCTGGGCAGCGTGGGTGGAGAGGTGACAGCCACCATCCCACCCTCTGCAGGGCTCCTGGGAGCCTGGCTCTGTCTCCAAAACAGCCAGGAAAAAACCCTTCACATCCTCCTGGCTCCTGCCCTGGGTACACTGGCTGATTTCAGCTCAGGGAGGCAGGAAACACTCTCAGAAGCATAATAAATGCAACAAGTTTGGGAGAAACAACTAAATATTTGGTCTCTGCACCCAAAAAAACACTTCACACCTTTTTTCTGCTACAGCTGCTGCTGTTTTCCAGGCTCGCAGCAATGGGGGGAGCAAAGCAGATGGGATGCAGAGCTGGGAGAGGACAGGGCAGGGCTGGGGGCTCAGGTGGGAGTCCTCTGTGTTTACCTCCAAAGGGATGCCCACTTGGACCTGGAGGCAGTGTCAGTGCCAGCCACTGTGGCCATGGTCTGGCAGTCCCTGCTTGGCACATGGCAGCTGTTCTCCAGGTATGGAGGGTTGGATTTGTGAGGTGCTACTACAGCCATTAGTGCACAAGGCGCAGGATCTCTGTGCCAGCCTGGAGATGCCCATGGCAGCTCCTGGCTCTGCTGCTTTCTGTTGTCTCCAGCCCAAGGTAGCAGAATTTTATTTAAACCCTTCTGCACTCCCGCCTGGTCTCTGTTTCTTTATCTCACGATAAAAGTAAGCTGCTATTTCCCTTTTGTTCCAACTGCCCTCATTTATTCCCCAGTACCTGCAGGGCTGGCAGCTGGATTGTGCCAGCACTTGAATACTGAGGGGGAAAAATGGTCCTACAGGCTGGAGGCCTATAGGAGTGAGGGAAGCTTGATATTGGAATAGGAAATAGGAGCTGCTGCAAACCAACTGATCCCCATCAGCTCACGTTTGCTTCCCTGCATGGCTTCAGGACTGCCTTAGGGCACAAACACCCCCCCCTTCTGCTCTGGCTTCTCTGGGCTTTTCTCTGGGTCAGGACCTGCCATGGCCTGTCTAGAAGGACTTAATCCTGCTTTGAAAAGGTGGAGGCATTTCACCACTCCAAATGCTGGATTTGTTACAAAGCTGGGGTCACAAACTCCATAAAATGGGATTAACCCTCCCCTCCAGCTGCTCTGCCACTAGTAGGCAATGTCAGCTCCCTCCTTCCAAGGGCACAGACCTGGGCAAGGGGCAGGCCAGAGGCACTTAGACCGTGTTAATTGGCCACTGAGCCCTGCTCCTGCCCCTCAGAAACCTGCTGTGGGAAACAGCTTCTGAGAGCTTTTCCTTTGCACCCTCTTAGAGTAACATGGATTTCATGCGTGTGGGAGCAGCAGGGGCTGACACCAACAGCGTTAGTTCCAGTTAGCCAGGAACAGCTCCATTACAGTTTGGGAATTAGACGTACCTGGGAGCAGCCAGGATATCACTCGGTCCATTTGTTAAAATAACATCTATAAAGAGAAGCCTAAAGCAAGCCCTGTCTCGGGGCCCCAGAAGACAGAGAAGAAGGATGGCCCTTGTCCCAGCAGCATTTGTTTTCATTAAGTGGTTGGAAGAGACCTGATGGAACCAGGGAGCTTGATCATTGGGTGACCTTGTTGACTGTGGAAAAGTTGGAAGGTTTCAAACTGGAATTAGCAAACCAGCTTGATTAAAAATAGATAAAACCCAACCTAAGCCAACACTTTCTCATCCTTCGGCATCTTGCCCCTGTCAGCAACTCTCCAAACACTTTCCACCAAGGCCACAGAGGACGTGTTGGTGTTGTGTGAGAAATGCCTTGGCAAGCTGGGGCACTCCTGAAAGCCCCTGCACAGCTGGAAAGATGGACACTGGAGTTTCCTTCCCAAAGGCCAGCCCACGGAGAGAACTGTTTAGTTTGTGGAGAGCGTGGCCTTGCTGCCAACCCACTGCTCTCCTCACTCACCCAGCTTGGCTAGAGCTTGTCAGCACATCCTCCAAACCTTGGCAATGAAATCGTGCAGGGCAGTTCAATGACTTTTCAGAACAGGTAAAACAGCACCTGGCCCTTCTGCCTCCTCTTCCCTAATATCTTCAAAGTCACGGTTCCTGTCTCCCTGTGCCCCTGTCCCCATTAGACACATCTAATTATGACTCCACGTGTTCTTTGACTACTCTGGCCTATCCACTCGTGCTTGCTCTGCCATGGCTCCTAACCATTACCTAAAGTGGCTCCTAATCATTCCCTCTGTCCCTGTGCCTTGTGCTGGGCTGGAGGGACCTGGAATGCCCTGCTGTGGACTGTGGGCAGGAACATCATCCAGGCAGGAGGCAGGGAGCGGGGAGAAGCTCTTCTTAGAAACAGAGAATCATTTAAGCTGGAAAAGACCTCCAGGATGATCAAGACAATCCATTCTTGCTCAGACTGAGAGGTCAGTGCATGGTGCAGAGGGGTGAGTGACCTCCGAAGGATCTGCACACAGAGCATGGGGTGATGGGGGCATGGAACCTGCTGCTTGCTCCTCTCCCTGCGTCTCTGGGACACTTCCCCTCCTCTCTCTGCAGGAAAATCACTGAGAAACGTTCCCTCTTCCCCATTTCTTTGGGTCCAGGCTGCAGCACTGGCCCTGAGCATCTTGTTAGAGTGGCTGCTCCTCCTGGTCTGGCTCCTGCAGGATCCATCCTCTCCTTCATGGACATAAGCAGTCCACGGAAGTGGCCCTGACCTGCTCAGAGACCTGTCCTTCCCTGTAGCAGCTCCCAGGTTACACACACTGAGACAAAAGGTGCCTCACCAGCAGCTCTGCCATCTCATCCCTCTGAAGCTGGAGATGGTTTTGATAAGCTCCTTGTTTCCCAGGCACAGAGCACAGAACTATTTTTCTTGCACTGAGCAGACAAGATGTTGAAATGTTTTTTCCTGTGATAACTGAAAGTGGAAGGAATCCTGCCTGCGAGTCTTGTCAAGTCGAGGGATCTCTTTGTAGTTCAGTGAATCATTTCATCCCCAATGTTAATTTGAAAGCAAACAAACAGAGCTGAATGCATTTGATAGTAGAATTATTTCCAGTACATTTCAGGTTTTGTTGCTGTGTGTTGTTAAACACCGTGGCACGAGCATGGCGTGGTAGAGCTGGGGGGGGCTGGAGACTGGGCTGTGCCCCACTGCACCCCACTGAGCCCCACTGCACCCCATCAGAGCCATGCTGGGAGAGCAGAGCACCCTGCTGCTCCCTGGGACCATCCCAAGTTGCATCCCATGGGAAAGGCTCTCCTTCCCCAACAACAGCCACAACAGCAAACCAGGAGTTAACAACTCCCCTTGAAAACAGGAGCTGCAAAACATCAGCCTTGTTCCACCTCAAAAGAGCAAGAATGAATCGGAAAAGGGCAAAGTGCGTGAAAGGCTGAATTGTAATAAAAACGGTGTTTAAATGTGCCACCGAGAATTAATCGTTCCTTCCTTCGCAGCTTCCCCTTTGTGGGCTATTCCTGGGAATTTGTGGAAGGAAGCAGGAACAAGGAATCAGTTTTATTTTGCATGTAAACTAGATCAGGTGTGGAACTGCCCTGGATTAGAGGCACCACAGCCGGGGTGTGCAGCCCTGCACTCCCCCCAGGGGCTCTCCGGGGGGGACAGGCTGTCCTGGGGGCCAATTTTAGCTGTCCTTGGGGCTGGCAGAGCCAGCCTGGGGAGACAGAGACTTTCCCACCTGTTTCTGTGGTGATGGGGTCCAGGTGAGAAGTGCCCCGGTGCCAGGAGAGTGGGAGGTGGCCACAATTCAAGCCCAGCACTGCGGGGCCCGGCTGCCCTCCAGGCTCAATAAATGCCTGGAATTGGAATGCTTATCCCCGTTGAGTCAAGGGCTGGCAATAACGCTTCCCAGCGAGAGGCAAAGCGCTCCATCTGCTCCGTGTGTCAGGAAGGAGCCAGGGGCAGCTCGTCGGCTGCCTGGAGGAGCAGCGGGCACGGAGGTGCCACGCTGGGTCCCACCAGCCCCAGGCAGAGCCACAGGGTGGGCAGTGAGGAGGGCAAAACCAGAGAGCCTGGGGACCTGATGCTTTCCTTCCTCCCACCTCTTCCCCCTGCTCGTTCTCTGTTATATCCAGGGTGCTCCCCAGCCCCTCTCTCCCTGTGGCAGCGACACACACGGAGTCGTGGGGGGATCAGCACCACCGGGTGCTTCATCACCAAAGCCCCGCTCGCTGCAAGCCCAGGGAACGTCACCTTTTCAGAACACAAAATCAATGCTGTCCTATATCCCAAAACCTTTAAACACCAGACAGGCAATTTGTCTTCGCTGACGGTGGCTGCACGTTGAAAGGAGCCCGGCCAGATTAAATAAACCAGCAATAGCAATTTGAGGTCATTTTCATCATATTAATGGGTTTCCTGCCTATAGTGAAAAAGGGAGCTGGGGAGACAGGCTTGGATCGGCTCTGCAGTGGCACAGCTTTTCTATGGAGAAGCTGGTTTTGGTGATCATTGCCATAGAGCAGGAGTGATGGGAGAAGAGGCAGTGATGGGCCTGGGCACACCTGGCATTGCTGGGTCCTGCCTGGGATAGCACGTGCTGCATGGGGATGGGGTTTGGCCTCTTGGGCTGTTCCTCTCCTCAGCCAAGGTGCCAGTGGAAGGCAAACTATTTGAAACTCAGCTTTCCCCCCCTTCTTTTAATGAAGAAGTAAACAGAGTCAGAGCTTTATGAGTCTGTTTGAATGCTTCAGTGCCAAAAGGCAGCTCAATATTTTCCAAGAGGTTTGGGTAAGGAGCTCTGTGATTATGCACACAACACACTGCCCTCCTCCTCATCCGAACTGGGGCAAAGGAGGGGAGGAGCTGAAAGTAAGAGTATTGCTTAGAAAAGGAAAGCAAATTTGAGATAACATGAAAAACATCATTTGACATATCTGAAAGCCTTTTGTAAGCACTTTCCAGGAATATTTTACGGCCTCAGCTTCATTAGTAAGAATACCTGCAGAAAGGCACCTCTCAGCGTGAGCGCTTGGTGTTCAGCACTTGCAAATGTTGTATTACAGATCCCGTTGTAAAACACACAACGTGTGCTGTGAGATAACTCCCAGCAAGAGTGGGAAGAGCTGCATGTGGCTTGTGGGATTCCCCAGCACAGCTGGTTTTGCCAGACTGAGAAACCCCCCCCAACTCCCTGCCAAGGGCAGCCTCAGAAGAATTGGGTTTGTTTGCTGGAGGGATGTTTCTGTAGCCCTGCAGAACGGCATTTGCACACAGCAATGGGCAGCTCACAGGTTCTGGGGGAGGAGAAGCTGCTCTCCTGCACATTACCAACCCTGTGCATGCAGCATGGATCATGGTGCTTCCCATAGAATTCAGGGAAAACTGTGGGTCCATCTGATAACACCACTGGCTTTTCGCTGGCGACTCATGAAGATCAAGAGAAACAAAATCCACCAAATCTGTCACTACTTGCAGGGGTTTAATGGAAGCCACCTATGCAGGAGCTGCATGGGGGGGCTCCTCTGTCCCCCTGCTGAGCCTGGTGCTGCCCCACAATACATCAGGGGCCAGTGCTCCCCCTGCCCAGTGAGGATCCCAGCCCCAGCCCTTCCCCAGCTCCCTGGGCAATTTGTCCTCGAGGTTTCTCTGCTTCAGCACACTGCCAAGAGAGACAGTGACAGATACAGGAGAAGAGCTCCACATAACCTCGATTACCCAAGGATAATGAGGCCCAGTGCACCCTCACGCTATCAGTAATATTTGTATCTATTCAGCTTTTTCAGTGCTAAAGGTAACCATTTATATCCATTAAAAGCAGACAACTGGATGGCAAGCGCAGCTCAGCCCTGGCTGGCTCTTGATGGGCAGCATATATCACACCCTGTGTCCTCAGAGATCTCCTCCAGGGCTCCTGGCAGCACTGGGCTCTGCCAATGTCATGACACTCCAAAGAGCTGCTGTGACACACCAGCTTGGGGCCATCCTGCTGACTGTTTGCAGTGTCCCCATCCTGTCCTGCCTGTGCCCTGTGTGGTGCCTGCTGGAGCCACCACAGTTGATTGCCACACTTGATTCCCTTCAGCCCTCAGGAGACAATGCCAATAAACTCCTTTTTGATGGCTGTAGAACACCAGACCAGTTCAGATGCATGTTTCATAGTAAGACCCCTCCAACACCTATGCAGATCGGGCCTGGCTAGGAAAAAATATCGTATTTCTTCCCAGATTCATTTAACTGGATGAAGAAGTAACTTTTCTTTAGCTTATAAAAATAGAAAATTACTGTTATGGCTCCAGGGCTGGGGCTCCCGGCACCCGTGGACAGTTTGGATGGAACCACCCCATAAACTTGCCCCACAGCTGCAGCCCCTTTCTGCCTTCCCAAACTTCTCAGCCTTCACCTCATTTCCAGTGTTTTGGCTGCCTTTTGCTAGGCTTTACTTCTGCTCTTGGGAAGTGTGTGAGGGGCTTAGCATCCCTGTGCTTGCCTTTAAACCCTGTGCTGAGTCTCCCAAACCTGGAAAGGGAGGAAACATCCTTTTCTAGAGAAGCCACATATACTTGAACCTTGGGTTTGCAACGCAGTAGGACATCACTTTACCAGAACAGGCAAAAGCACAGAAGACTTACAAAGGCTGTTTTATCAGCTGGAGCCTTGCAGCAGTCCGAGCTGGGACCAGGCTGGCTGTGGGAGCCAGTGTTCTGCAAAACCTGCCTTCCTTTTTCCTCCTTTCCCTCCACGGTGCACAAAGTCCTGCCCAAAACACCCTTCTCTTGTTCCCAGCCTGGATTTCCTTCCTCAGTCTGTCACCCCTACTGGGATGCTGCTGTAACCATTGCAACCACATCGGTCCCCACCTCGAGGAGCACCTCGGTCCACTCAAGGAGCACCTCACCCATTCATCCCCTTCATTGTCTCCTTGGACACTACAGAAGAATCTGCCCACTTAAACCAGGATTATTTCTGGGTGGTAACCTGCAAAGTTAATTTGGCTCTAATCTCTTTAAACGAACCAGTAACTGTAGTGCTCATGACTCTCCTGGAGGGCTGTTGGGGCTGGCAAGGGCATGGGAAGGTGTGTGGGCAGATAACCCCAACCTCCCGCCCAGCACAGGGGGATGGCACCAGCATGGCACTGGGAAGGGCACCAGGACGAGCAAACCCCCTCCAGAGGGGCCACAGCGCTGGGCTGGGATCCCAAGCACCCCCAGAGCAATGGGTCCCTCCTGCCTGTGTCCATCCCTCACTGCCTGCTTCCAGAGAAAGAGCCTGAGAACAAACAGCTTTAATCATACAATCCCCACTTCCTATTGCTAATAATATTATCATCATGATATTAAGCCAGTTAATTCTTTCTCTCAATTTATTTGCTTTTGTTTTTGTACTCCCATGTTGTAATTTTCAATTTAATTAGTTTCAGTGTTTCTGGGGGCAATAGGTCTTGGTTTATCTTTGCAGCTAATAGTCCTAATTGTTTACCCTTACTTCAGCAATATCTCATTAACTTTATGGGCCATCATCTTCATGGCACCTACAGGATTAATTCTTTCACTCTTTGAACCATGTTCCTAAAATCTTCATGGCTTTTTGCTTCCCTGATCCTGGCTGACCTTGCCCATCCTTGCACTGGTGGCTGCTCCTGTGGCTCAGTGCTGCCACGTCCCACCAGGCCCCTGGGCAGAAGGTGGAGGACAGAGCTCTGGGTAGAGGGAAATCTCCAGCTGCCACTCAGACCCTGTGGGGATGTCAGTCCTGGGCAGAGCTCTGTGTCTGCCACCTGGTCACTGTGGACATTTCTCCTCTCTTTGTGTCCTCCCACAGTTGCAGCATGGGCTTGCTTGGCTGCAGGAGGATGCCAGGAACCTCCCTGGGTTATGGCTGCGGGCTCGGCACTGGAACATGCTTTCCCATCAGGCAGACAGGGAGGGATCTGCTGGTGGCCACTGTGAGGGCACCTGAATTATTGATTGGAACACGGGCTCCAGCCAAGGCACCAGGGGCAGCGAGAGCGGCTCCTTTCCAGCAAACCTTGCCTGCAAATTTGCTTTGTGTCAAATCCACTGGCCAAGCCCCCCAAGCACTGCTGCTTTGCACAGCTCAGGCTTCATGGCTCTTAGGGAGAGCTCAGGGAGGGCACAAGTCATGGCAGCGAAAAGACAGCTGGAATTTTCTCCAGTGATCACGAGGGTTTGGATAAACGGCTTTGAGAAGCAGCCGAGGGAAGGAGAGAGTTCCTAAAGCTCCTCAGTCTGTTCCAGGAGGATTTTGCTGTGGCTGAGGCTGGTGCTGGCGTGCAAAGTGCATGGGGGCGAGCAAACACACGTACGTGCAACATATGGAGAGACACACACGAAGCACGAAGCCGCCATATGGGCACAGGCTGCTGCCAAATTCGCTTCTCTCCCGCTTTCCTTTGGCTATTTTTCATCTTCCATTGGCTCCTCCAAAGGTGCTGGGTCTCCTTCCTGTACATCCCAGGCACAGCACCACCTCCCAGCCCGCTTTCCACGGGCCAGTCTGAGCCATTTTCTGGACGCTTCCATCTCTTAAATTTTGTTGTATTTGTCTGCCAGATTTTGCAGGGTTTTGAAAAAGGCTTCCTGAGGGTTGGTGGGTGGGGAGGCAGATCTGATCCGAAGTGGGAGAGGTGGTGGTGCTGGGGAGGAATGTGGAACAAGAGCCAGACATGGCAGACTGAGCCAGATGTGGCTTCTGGAAGGGAGCCCATGGCGACCGGTGGCATTTCTCTAACCCCATATTGACTTTGGCTTCCAGAATCAATTTTCTTTATTAGCTGATGAATCTCCTCAAAAGACTTTCTGTACTGAATCTAGATAAATTATTTAAGCAGTAAATTCTTTCTGCTCTAGCACTGCTCTGGCACGGGGATTTCCTGGGGAAGAGCTGCAGAGAGGGGTGAAGGGCCAAGGTCACTGTCAGCAGAAGAGTGGAACAGGAACAGGTTTGCTGATCAGTGACCGTACAGCTGAGAGTGACTGTAAAACAGGCCATTAATAAGAAACAGGTTTTTGACAAAATGCTGGGATTAGCAGTGAATATGAGGAGCAAGTCATGGGAGACTATAGCCTTAATTATTCATGTAAGCAAATTGCTGCGGATGGAGGGAGAGAGCGGTGCTGATATGGGCAGGAGCAGGTGGGGTTGTCGTCTGCCCTGGATGCCCCAGAGGGGGAAGAGATGCTCTGGCCCCTGTGGGGACACAGGGATGTGCAATGTCCAAGTAGTGTCAGGGGCTGTGGGCACCCAGATGACCTGGAGAGCACGGCCAGTGAGGGTTGGCATGGGAGGGGCACTCTGCTCTGCTGCCCTGCCTCTCCCAAGGTCTGCAGCCAGTGTCTCGTTTGCTTTGTAAATTGGGCTTCATGCACTTGTCAGGGCTGGGCAGCCTCAAGGCCAGTGCTAACCGGTGAGCCACGAGCAAGAAATAATTCTGCCTCCAAGAATAATGCTGGCTCACGAGGTCAGAGAATTCCAACATATTTATAGCCAGTAAAGAAAATGATTGTGTTAAACGGCAGCTGAAGTACACGGAGACCCAGCCAGGACTGCTGGCTGTGGCCATTTGTTATGTTACCAGGAGCACAGATACGCAGCTCAGGATTCGCGTCCTGACGCCTTCACAGCAATCCCTCCCAGCAGCCACTTTGGGGATCAAAAGGCAAATGTGTATTTTCTGCAGAATGAAACTGTACACCCAAGGCTGACCTGGGGCTCACGAGACATCGGCGGGTGCAAGGCAGAGGGGGTGCTGAACAGAGGGGCAGCAGTGTCCAGCATGTGTCCATCCCTCTGGGGTCATCCCCCCACTTCCCACCACTGAGCACAGGCACAACGCTGGGCACGGGCAAAGGGACTCAAGAGTTCCTCACTGCCTGTCTCCTTATGGAAACCACATTGAGACGAGTTCAACCTGGTTCCAATAATCAGCTATAAATAGCAACCTCAATTAAGGCAACCAAACAAAGGCAATGATGGATACCTGCACGGAAGGCCCCGGGGGATGGGGGCAGGGAGTCTGGGTTTTGCTTGTGCAAACACCATATTTTACGTAAAGCTGCCGGCAGCAGGTCACACACAGGACGAGGACAGAAGGGGACCAGGAGGGCACACACCAACCACACACACACACGACCCAACATGGCAAAACATCCCTCCCCAAAGGGCTACTGTGGTGCAATGCCTGGCCCTGACCATCACTGCTGGGTCACAGACCAGCTCCAGCTCCTGTTGCAAAGCCCCTCGCTCAGCACCAGCAGCAGCTGCTGTCCCAGCCCATGGATCACCTGGGATCAGAGCTTTGCCATCTGCATAATTGGCTTGGCAGCCCAGGTAAGGTGCTGAGCACATAGGATACCAGTCCTTCAGCCCTGATCTGCAGGGATCAGAGGCATAACCTCATCAGCCACAGTGATGGACAACTGCAGAGGTTATTGGTTGGCCGGGTCCCTCTCGTCCCACCAGAGTGCCCTGGCAGCTCGCTAGGGAGCTCATCAGCACTCCCATTATCCCCCATAGCAGCCGGGGCTTGGGAGCAACAGGAGCTGAAGGGATAAATTTGAAATACACAGCTCACAGTGTGTACATCAACCCCAATTTATTCAGAGCCAGCAGCTCAGACACGCTCGCAGCAGCCTCGAGAGCGTGTTTATCAGCCGGGCTACTCGGGAGATCATTGCCATTGATTGCCATGTCATTGTCACTTCTGGACACAACGGGAGGCCCGAGGAGTGAGATGACATTGTCGGCAGGAACCGGCGCCGTGGGGAGCTCTGCGTTCCCGGGCGGGTGTGCCCAGCTCAGCCTGAGCTGCGATGCTCCACGGAGCTGCCTCGCATGGGGAGCGAACCCCAAACAGCTCTGAGCTCTGGAGAGCCAGGAATGACAGTGTGCCTGGCCACAGCCATTTGTCGTTTATTGCTATTTATGGATGGATTGCTGTATGGCCACCTGCAAAGAGAACACAGGGGGGTTTAAAAACGAGGGAAGACAATCCCACCTGATGGCGATGGAAATAGAACAAATGCTCTGCAGGGAGGAGGCAGGTGAAGCTGAGCTGAGGGCTGGAAAAATCTCTCCCCCGAAGGAATTAAGGAGTTCAGTTTGTTGAGCTTATTAGAAGAGTTGGGAGGGATGTTTGGCCCCTTGGCATGGAAGGGAGAGCCCTGCAGGGCTGCCAGGTACAGTGCAGCAAGAAGAGACCCAGAGGATGGGACTCCCCAATTCATTTGGAAGGCCTTTTCTTCCAATAGCAGCATGGGCTATTAATGAAGTTGAAAGAAATAATGGACAGTCCCAGCCCAAGGAGGATTCTTTTGGCTCCCCCAGCTCTGAAGTAGGGAGGGAGGGCTCATCCAAGGGGCAGGGAAAGCACTGGTTGGACCAAGAGGCTGTATGTGCTGCTTAGAGCCAGAATGGATCAGCCACTGGAAAGCCCAGAGCCCTTTTATATGTATTCAGACTCCTCATTCCTAATCCTGACCTCCCGGATGCAGCTGTGGATTAGCAGATCTCCAAGGACTGGATGAAGCAGGTCATTCTCATTGTCCCCTTTTTGCAGACCAGCAGGTTGAAGCCAGTGCTCTGCCCTCCAAAAACGAGGCTCTAAATAACTGGACTGGCAGGGACAGGGGGTGGCAGGGTATCACACCCAACAGGACAGTGTCCAGGGCAGCAGGGCAGTGATTCCTCACTGGTGGAGCAGCAGGAGAAGAGACTCCTGGAAAATTGATGGAGCTGCAATTCCTCTTGGTGAAACTCACACCAAAATGACTCGGTTTGCAGTCACTGCGGGCTCGGGCTTGTTTGCCTGTTTGCTCTTTGCTCATCACATTTCCAGCTGCTCTTGTGTGTATTTGCACTTTGCAGGCTTTAATTGGGATGGCTGAGCAAAGCCCGTCTTCAGCCGGCGATGCTGTGGTGATAAGTAACAGGAGGCACAAATTAGAACAAATAAATCTGAATCCAATTCAATTCCTTGTGCAATCAGGAAGATCAACACGTCAAAGTGCAGGCACTATAAATTAAAAGCCGCCAAGGAGACAGTGGAAGGCGCTGCCTGGCTGCCGTGGCTGCTGTTCAAAAGGCTTTTCTTCCTTGTGGAGTGAGCGAGAGCCTGTGGGATGAACAGCGGGATCTTGTCTCTGCTGCCAAGGAGGCTCTTTACCACCAGAAGATTCCCTTCAGCAGATGTGAAAAACCTCTGGTGGTCTCAGGTAGCGGTGGAGGAGGGTTCATGTCTGCAGCAGGGAGGCCAAGGGCTGGCTGTGTGGGGTGGGCATGGGGGTGGCTCTCCTTCCCACATTGTCACCAGCTGATTTCAGTCCATCCTCCTTGCAATAAACAGGCGTGCACAGGTCTTCTGTGCAGCTCTGGAGCAGGACCCAGTGGCTGATGTTCCCCCAAGCATCACATCCCTGTGGCATTCTGCACACAGCAGGAGTGGAGGAGAGAGGAATCCCACCCCTGATTCAGAAATTTAAATCTGTGTATTGCAAAGGACGCACTGGCAGATGAGCACACAGGAGGCTCACAGGTGCCC
Organism: Pachyramphus minor; assembly: GCA_013397135.1. NCBI lineage: Eukaryota > Metazoa > Chordata > Aves > Passeriformes > Tyrannidae > Pachyramphus > Pachyramphus minor. The sequence continues at coordinate 655,398 of VYXB01001646.1, forward strand.
TTGGTGCCACGGCGTTTTTAATGTTCCTTTGGCCATTACCTGTCTCTGTTTGATCCATGAAACTGTCAGTGCCTGCATGGCCCATAACAAGTTGCATACAGGGGAGGAGGGGTAGATGACACCTGTGTGAGGGATAAGCAAAGCTGTCTCCTGCAGCTCAGCTGCTGCCGAGAGCTGTGCCCACCTCCGTGCCGCGGGTGCTTCCCTGGTTATTGCTTTCCTGCCCACCGTGTGCTGTTGGCTCCTTCACCTCTCAGCCGCCACCTGAATCTTATTGGATTCTTGTGTTTAAAATTACAATCAGGTCCTTGGAATTGGCATTGGCTCTTTAAAGATGTGCTGCATCTTCGCGTGTCATGCCAGCACGAGCCAAGCACATTAGAAGCTGCTGGATAATAGGCAATTACTGCTCTTAAACAGACGAGGCATTCACGAGCGAAATGGGCTGCATCTTAAATCATCCATAAATCCTCTAATAGTGCTTCTATTAATACCTGGTTTCTGGCACATTCCTAATTATTGTGTTCCTTATCAAAGCACCACTTTTCCTCAGCAAAGCAGCGCTGCTGGGGAGAGGAGGAGCCAGCGTGGAGCCCTGTGAGAGAGGACACGGCAGCCCAGGCTGGTGTTGGCTGTGCTGGCACAGGCACTGGCACAGCTGTGCCACGCTGGAGGGATGCCCCCAGACCAGGGGATTGTGCTGGGTGGGCAGGCAGGGTGAGGGCAGCTCTGCCTCCACCCCATGGGCATCATCCTCCCCAGGGAAGCTGCTGCACAGCATGGCTGGGGTCTCCCCTTTGCCAGGCTTTCCTACGTAGGGTGCCTTGGCTCTGGCTTTCCCATGGTGCTGTTGGACAAGCAGCACGTTTTGGAAGGGGATGAGGCTTTAGAGTCAACAGAATCTCCCTGTGTGTTCTGGCTGGTGTTGGAGGAGCCAAGCAGGCACCTCAAATTTTGGCTTCTCTGCGGACACAGCCCTGCTCAGCACAAGAACTGGTTGTGAACACCATTCATCCTCCCTCTTGAACCATTATACACTCCCGAGGACGAGTGTGTACAATTCACGTCTCATTAAATTTTTTTGAAATATTATCCTTTTCTTCTTTCCTGCTTTTTTCCCCCTATTAAGCCAAAATTGTGCTTCCTTCAGAGAATACGAGTCATTTGTTCCCATAACAACAACTCTCCATCCTGAGCATGGTAACATTCCCCTCCCAGCAAACTGCATCTGCCTGAGTGCAGGCAGGACCCCTGGGCTGGGCAGGACCCCTGGCACTGCTGCAGCTCCACAGCTGCTGGGTTTGAGGTGGCTGTGGATGTTCCACTCTGGCTCTGAGCTTTGGAGGATTCGAGCTGCCTCTGGCATCGCTGGCACAAGCTGGATCCCCACGTGCAGCGTGGCCTTGGCTGCTCTGGGGAGGAGCAGGTCGACAGGTCCAACCAGGTCCACCCTGATCACAGAGTCCCCACAACAGGATATTCTTCAGTTCTGGTAGCTTTGATTGTTTTTATAATCACCCCAAAAGCTGACCCAATCCCAGAGGAAAAGCATTGCTCCAAGAACCTCCTTCTCCAGGTGCTGCCTGCTACTGCCTTTTGGAAATTCCTTGTCCTGTCCCTAGATATTTGCTGTGCTAGGATATAACTCTGCCATGTTCAGATGAAAATTAAACATGAGAGATGAAGCTGCTAAATTGGATTCACTTCCATACATCAAAATTCCCCTTGGAAGCCCAGTCCATGGCAAAAAGTGGGATTTTTCAGAAGTGTGAGTTGTGCACGGTGTTAATGCCCCACCTTTGTGAATTTCCCTGACACTATTTGGCTTTATTAGGTCCATAAAAGAAATTAAAATACAGTTAAAATGGATTTCTTAAATGGGCTTGTAAAAGCTTTTGATGGAAGAACCACTTTATCCTTCTAACTTTTTTATGACATCTATTCCCACTTTTCCTTTCACTATGAACTTCTAATGACTTGGAATTTTTTTACAAACCAACTCATTTGTAATTCCCCGAAGACACCTTTATGTCACCGTGTAAATCCAGTGGCAAAGCCAGACCCCAGTGATGTAGCTGGGACAGATGCACTGGGTCTGTCCAGTGTGTCCAGTGTGTCCAGGGACTGGCTCGTTGGGCTGCTCCTCTGTGGAGCGCACGGGACTGAGCACCAGATGCCCTCAAAAGTGCTGAGTGTTGTTGTTTTGGTGCTACCAAACTACACCGAGCTCTGCTCCACTGCACCACGTGCTGCCCTGTTCATACCAGCGTGGGTATTGACGATGGTGAGGATGATACAAACGCTGTGCCCATCACGGAGGTGGTGCCTGGGGACAGGCAGGGGCCAGGGCCGTGGTGCCACCCGTCACCTCTCCCACCCAGGCAGGAAACACGGTCCAGCTGCTCAATGCCACAGTGCTGAAATAAAGATGATTAAGGAGATATTCCAGCCTCTTCTTTTCTCCCTCTCCTCAGTAAATGTCATGCTTCAGGGGAGTACAGCCAAGAAAAGTTCAAAGTAATAATATCAGAAATCTGCTTCTCTTTTCCTTTTGACATTTTATTGTGATATGAAATAGCAGGGGATAAAAGCTCTAATGGGGATATTTGGTTCTTTCTTTCAGAGAGCATTTGAAGCGCTGGCTGGTTATGACTCACATGGATTATGATATATGCAAATCTTTAAGGGCCTCATTCACAAAGCCAAGGCAGCCACGTTGCTCTTCCAGGCGATTCACTGAACGGGAGCCAAAGCCTGGATGACTGATGCCCAAGGTCCCCACTCTTCACCAGGCCTCTTGCCACACACTCTGCTGTCCCCAGCTCTTCATCCCAGCTGAGCAGCTGGTCCCAGGGTGGGAATGGCACAGCAGAGCCCATGGAGAGGATGGATGACTCCATGGGGAACACCAATCTTCTTCCACCTCGCCTTCCACATGAACTGCATCCAGCACCCACTTTTTGCAATTAAGGCACAAAGTGTTTCTACATCAACCACTTTGATGATATTTCTGCGTCAGCTTTAAACCAGATATTTCACACTCATAAACACTGGCAAGTAACCAGGCTGTAAAATACAACTTTAATAATATTTAGCTGGTAATGTGCAGGGAGTCTTGTTGATTGGTGTAGGGGAAACCGGGTTGATTTAAAAAATAAAATAACCCCCTTGTTTCACATTGAATCCTCTCCTAATTAGAAGCTGTTATTGCTCTCCAACAAATAATCTTCCGAACCAAGTCCATTCCGCAGAGAGCGATCAAAGGGTGATTTAATTAAATTTTCATGTTTAATTTTCGTTTTTCATTCCTGACTTTTTTCATTTCTTTCTCTCACAACTGCTGCTGGAGGAGGGAGAGGGGCTGGTGGGGGGCACGGCAGCAGCCAGGTCCTGCCTTGCTCTGGATGGGGCATCTGCCCACCGGGCGCACTCGGCTGCCGAAATCCAGCCAGGACCCTGCGGCGTGAGCCGCCGGAGCGCGGGTTTCCTCTTCACGGTGTCTTGGTTTTAGTTATCTGGTCTGCAGCCAGCTTAAATGTTATACTTAATTTAGAGCAATAACACTTAAATTATGAATTGTCTGCTGTAAGTATAAATTATACATTTTGGAGATGAATATTCAGGTCCTAATTCAAAGCAGCAGATGTGGCACGGAGATGTTTGCAGGCAGATACGACTCCAAGCCGTGATTTCGTTTGATTTTCCCTGAGAAGGCATCCCCTTGCTGGGAGCCCATTTGGGGGCTCCAGGACTACCCTTTGTTCCCCCAGGTTTGTTTGCTGTGTGCCTTTGGGGGGGTTGGGGTTTGGTTTGGCAGACGGCACAGCCAGATGCCGTGGGAGGTCTGCAGTTGTCCATGTGCAGAGATGAACCAACCACGGGAGATGTGCTCACCCCACAGACCATCACTGGGCTGAACACAATCAGCACCAGGTAATGCAACACCTGAGGTGAACTCGGCCCTGGATATCCTGGAGGGACCTTTGCTATCCCAGCGCCAAAGGGCCTGGGGAGAAGCTCAGCTGTGAGCCAGCACTCCTTCCATCCATGTTTCCCACCTCCAGTCTGTGTTAACAAGGAAACAGGAGATTGCAGATTAAGGGAAAACACACAGAGTCTTCTCTGGGATGAGGCTCCCTGATCCAGCCTGTGCTGTGCTCTGGCTGAGCCCGAGCCTCCGTGTGCTGCTGCTGATGTTCCTAAAGAATTCATCAAAGTGACAAGGCTACAAAAGCCGTGTGTTACTGCTCCTCTATTCCCTTGCCACTCACTGGAAAATAATGCCCCTGCTGAGCTGCATATGATCCATTTCAATTATATTTTAATTTTCGACATGTTAGTCAAACTCTGACACCCGGAGAAAAAGGAAAAATTCATGCAAAGTACCCTCGAAAACTCCTGTTCTGGTAAAAGGCTCTCATGCCATGAATACTCGATGGCTCCTGGAGCTACTGGTGAGTTAGTGTGCATTTACAAAAACCACATTTACATACAAATACGATTTCAGCCCCGCATCTAGAGATGGAGAGGGATCTCCTTTCTTCCCCCAGCCATGCACTGATTCTGCTCTCACTGGTTTAGATGCTCGCATTAAGACATCTGCTGACACACATCTGTTTCATAAGAGCATGGATAAGGAGCGTGGTTTGCTGCCTGCAGTGTTCCTCCCCCTTTTTTCTAATCATGCAAATAATCTTTCCTCGGGGATTAACAGCTGCATCCGTGGGCACCGGGGTGTGGGTGGGATGGAGGTGTGGGTGGGATGGAGATGCAGGTGGAATGGGGATATGGGTAGGATGGGGATGCAAGTGGGATGGGGATGCAGGCAGCAGCTGCTCCTGGCCCTCAAGGCACATCTGTGCCAGCCAGTTATGCAGGGCTGGACTGGAACCCTGCAAACTTCGGGTGTTTGCATTCAGCTCCAGGGCTGGCAACAGCCCCATGCTACTGGTGCCAGAGATGGGTGGGAGAGTCCATGGCAGCTCCTCATCCCCAGGCTGAGCACAGTGGTGGCTTTCCACATGGTCACACTGGCAACGCTCAGCTGCTGGAATACTGACATGGAGCAAAACAAATCCAGTACAGCCTCCTGTTTGCTCACAGTGCCTGGAGCTGCTCTGCCCAGACCCCACACAGCCCCCCTGTTTCAGAACACCACAACCCTCTGCTCGGCCACAGTCCCCAAACTCAGCAGACTGTGAAGGTGGGTCCCAAGCTGCTGGACGTTACCCTCAACACACATCTCCACAGTCCACAGTGATCGCTAAAATCTCCACAACCCCACGGAAACAGGACTTTGCCTTGATGGGCCAAAGAGGCAAATAAAGCGTGTGAGGCTCTGGCCAGGGGCAGTGCTGAGCTGAGCTGCACGGGGAACCAGCCTGGGTCTGGACTATTGCCCTTTCTCCATCACTCTGCACTGGGTTTTGCAGCTCATACTGTATCAGTGTTATTGCTGGTGCCAAGCTGCCTCCCAGCCGTGGCTCCCGGTGCCTTGCTCACACCCTGAAGGACACTGGGTGCTCTCCGTGCCCATCACACACCACAACCTGCCCGCTCCTCTTCCCTTTCCTGGTTGGTCTGCACCAGTTGCTTACAAGGCAAAACACTACCCTTGTGCTCCCCACAATCTTGGCTTCTACACAAATACTTCTCTGATGGAAAAACCTTTATTTTTAGCTTTGCTTTTTCACTGAAACACAAAGAATTCCCCTCAGACCCCTTAGTAATGAATAGCAGAGAAAGTTTCTCTCCAGTTCATCTGAATGATGCTCAGCTGAGGGGGTGGAAAATTACTGAAAAACTTTAATAGTAAGTAACAAAAAAAATCTTAAATTCATCCTTTATGGCAGTTCTAATCACATTGGGCATGATTCATTTCACATGCAAATCCGGCCCCGCGCTCTCTGTGCCGCTAAAGCATCTGACTTCAAACTAACTATGGCAGCACAAAACTGCTTGGGCAGATTCAGATCTTCACCAAAGAGCAGCCAGCATTCTAATTTGATTTTGAAATTGGGGATTCCTTTTCCAGGGGGGAGTGGTGGGAGTATCCAAGCACATGCTCTGACATGGCACCTCTCCCTCTCCAGTGGTGGGTCAGGGAGGGTGTCCCCTCAGGGGGGGTTTGTGTCCCCACAGTCCCAGCAGCCTCAGAGGTGGCAGAAGCTCCAGCCCTCCTGCGCTGCACTGGGCTCCCCAGGTGTTGTGCAGGTGTCTTTCATCTCAATATTGGGCAACTCAGCAACTGCCTCCCTCCATTCATCTCTCAAGTGTAAATAAATGGGTCACCAGTCCCACTGGATTGGTGGGAGCAGGGTTTTGTGCCAGTCACCAGGGCAGCACTGGCACCACGCTTGCTGCCCATGCAGCCTCCCAACCCAGGGCTGGGATCTGGCTGTTGGTCCATCCCCAGTCGTGGGTGTGAGTGGTTCACTGGCTGGGGACAAAAGCTCAGAGCTCCCCAAAGCCCTGCTGTGCCTTGGGCTCCACTGGCCTGGAAGCACAGGCCTTCCTTCCCTCGCCTGGGACACTGCGACAGGGTTTGCACATATGCAAACGTTGGAACTTTTGCCAAAGAGGTTTTTCAAGGAAAAAAAAAAACGCTCAAATCCCTCAAAGCCCCTCCAAGGGGGAAGCCAGGTGCAGCACAGCTTTTATCAGCTCATTTTTCTTCCTTAGATTTTTAGTCCAAGCCAATTGCTCTTTGCTCTTTCCTGGCAGCGGGATAAATAAGGCGCGAAGTGTTTAAGTGATCAATAGGGAGGTGATGAAGTGCTGACAAAGGCACGGTCAGAGGGGCCCGTGTCTGCGAGGGACACGGCTCCAACCTCCACTGCGGCTGCAGGCACAGCAAACATTTATTTAGGTGCTCTTAATTAGAGTAAGCTGAAGGAGAAGAGGGAAATGAAGCAGGGAAATGACCTGCATCTTTGGAAAAGGGCTCTAAACCACCCCACAGCGCTGACGTACAAACCCCAAACCCTTCAGTTCCAGCAGCACCACAGCTGGAATGATGAGCAGAAAAGCAGCCCCGTGCTGTGAAAGGTGTGGACAAAGCCAGTGACAGATGGGGTTTAACAGCTGCATCCAACATGACAAGTTTCCTTCAGCTGAAGGGAGTTGGGGACTTTTCCAAGTGTCGGGTTTTTCTGTCTTACTCCTTCTCTTACTGCATTTCCAACCTCTTTCTTCTGGAAAAATACCATGAAAGGAAGAAGATTCGTTCAATGTTCAGATTTGCATTGAAACCCCCCGAACAGGTGATGGGCCAGGCTGCACCCAGCTGGGAGCTCGCCCGAGGACGAAGGTGTTTCCATGTGTGAAAATGGCATTTTTTACATTGGTTTTGGCTCTGAATTGGACACAGTTTCCCGTAAGGAGATAAAATATTTAAAAACAAGTATATGAAAGTCAACCTTTATTAAAATGACTTCATCTTTTGGGACTGATGCCTTCAAGTACTCTTGTAATTCATCCTTATAGATATAAAATTATCATCTGAAGGAAGATTGTTAATAAAACTGACACTTCCCCATCAGTCAACTTAATTCACAATATCACATTTTCCAAATCCAATTATGCCTGTCTGATGACTGACGTTCTCTTCAGTATTATTGTTCATGTGGAAAAGCGGATATAAAAGTCACATGCAAGGAATCTCTGAAACACCAGGACAACTCTGGCTAACTCAGTGTGGGCTCTCCAGGACCCAGCTCTGCCCAGCAGTGACAGGCACCGACTCCAAGCAACCAGCACATATTTCTCAATCCATTTTTAATGTTGACTTGATTATTTTCCATGCATGATCAAATGCTCTACCAAGCCCCTGGTTTCCCGCTACTTTCTTGGGATAATGGGCTTTTTCTTTTACATTTGGATTTAAAATGAGGAACTTGCATTCCTGCAGGGGATTTATTGTTCAAAATAGCAGAGTTATCTCACAGAGTAACTCAGCTCATTTGCTGGGGGAGAGAAGGCACTTCTATGAAATTGTCACTCCATCAACTCAGGGATGGCCGAGACCACAGCGACAGACTGCAGGCTGGGCATCGACCTCAGACCATTCAATAACCACCAAAAAATTGGTTATAGGTACCTTCCAGGCCACATTATGTCTGGAAAACTGCACCTGCTGCCAGGCTGCATCTGATGGACATGCTCCTTGATGGGATGGGGCTCTGGGAAGGACCCTGGCAGAGCAGGGCTGGGGCACAGTTTGGGGAGTGTGTGGTTCCCTCTTCCACAGCTTCTGCTCCACACTTTCGCTACAGACCAGGGGCTGCTCCACCTCTGGGTGCAGACCCTCGGGTTGCTCCCTCTTCCTCTCCTCTCCCCATCAACATGAGCCCATCCATTCTGTCCACGGGGCTCCCTGCTGTCTGTGCCTCCCTGGGGACTCCAACACAAGCCCATTCCCTCGGGAAGAGCACAGTGTTTGACTGAAGTCAGGCGGCCGCGGCGCCACAGCAGTGATCGCATGGCAACCATTGCCAGGGAGACTGAGCTCTGCGCTGCGTGGCAGCTCCACCAGCAACTTCACTGAGGCCAGGATGGTCCCAAATCTCCCTGGTCTGTGCTTTGTGCATCCCAAATCTCCCTGGTCTCTGTGCTTCGTGCTCCTTCCCTCCTGGGTGAAAAATCCATGAAAATCAAGACAACGGACAAGCATCAGGCATTTGCTGGCTCCCAGGACTGGCAGGAGAGGTGTAACCTGCCTCTCCCTGTCCTTCAGCTCAAGCATCAATAACTCCCATCGGCACAGCCAGGTGCCATGGGAACAGGGAGCATGTTTGGAGCAACAGCTGCTCAGCTCAGGTTTTCTTCTCAATGTCAATGAAGAGTGATTGTAAAACAACAGGGAGTCTCATACACCAGGAGACAGCTCTTGGAACAGCCCTGGGACTGTGTTTTATCAGTTTCATCCTCTCATGTGTTCACTCCACCTGCAGCATCGTGGCAGGCCTGGGATGAGGGGTGGGAGTCACAGTGCTGCTGGCACTGCTCGGGCACTGCAGGCAGCCACAGACACCATGGAGCCACAGCCTGCCCTGAGCATTCCTCTGGTTAAGGCAAAGGATAAAATCCCAAGTTGTCCCCTAAAGGACAGCATCAGAGAGAGCTGAGTTCCCAGGACTCATGGCACAGCAGCTTGGGAGAGCAAACAGTGCCCAGCACAGGACTCAATTTGCTTGGAAAGGTTGTGGGGCCCAGAGCACAAGAGGCAGATGGATGGTTGGAAGAGCTGGGCTCATTTGTCTTGCTGCCCTGCTAAAAATATCCACACGTGCTTCTCTGCAGGGTGGAAGCATTCCCTTCCCACACAGGGTCTCTGAGCTTTCTCCATGAAATAACCCCCACAGCTGCCTCTGGCCGGGCTCTGTGCCCTGCACCCGGGGTCCTGCAGGCTCCCACCCTCTTCCTGAGAGAACCAGACGAAGCTGGCAGTGCTGTGGTGTGCACCAGTACCAGCTCCATGCCCAGCATCCTGCAGTTGCCATGGCAACTGGAGATGCCAGCAGCACTGCCAGGCTGGGGGTCAGCGTGGGGCCTGCCCCAAGGGAGATCTGCAATGCTTGGGGGGCACATGGCCCTCGAGGCTGAGGGGGGCTTAAAGACCTGTCCAGTGGGTGTTTGCAAACGGGACAAAGAGACCCTGGGGTTATGAGTCCCCTCAGGATTAGGAGGAGCTGCCCTGAAGCCTGGCAAAGCAGCTGAGAGCACCCTTTAAATAGCAGGCTCACTGGGATTTCAGCTGTCTTGATCTGAAACCACATTATTCTCTTCTTTTCATCCCTCCTCAAGAAAATATCGGGATCAATTAATCTCAGCAGCACAGGCACTGAGATCCCTTCCATGTGCTTCTAGTGACAAGCCTTAGGGATCACTTACTCAGATTATTGAAAGAACTCGCTCTAGGCAAAAAATTAGGACCGAGACACCCAGCTGATTAGGAATAGTAGAGCTTAAAAAAGAAGTCCCTTTTCATCCAAATGCTGCATTCAGGGCTTGAAGTGACAGTTCGTCTGCTGACAGGAGGGTTTGGTTCTGCTGATGTCAGAGGGGAGCAGGCAGAGCAGCACACACTGTTTATACTTGTGTGATATTTAACTGACAGAATCCATCTTCGCTGCTCAGCACTTCCACGATATGTATCAGTTTCCTATTTGGTCCTTGGAGAAATCCCAAGCAGCATCAATGAGCTGCCTTAAAACATCATTAGGTTGAAATAAAAGGCAGAAGAACCCCAGTCCTTTGTGGATTTACAAAGCTATAAGCAACTAACACGTGATGCCCCATTTTCCAAAGCCTGTCTCATCAGCTCCAACTCAGAAACCAGCAACTGATAACTCATAGAGCAGGGATGTGACAAACAGGAGGGAAGCAGCCATCTATCACAGCAGTTCCAGAAGCCTTGCAATAAAACAAAGTGCCAAATGGAATTCTAAACCATTGCTGGTGCTTTCAGGCCACTGGGAAGCCCCAGCATAAATAACAGGAATGAAGGGCTTCGAGCTGGGTCCATGCAAACCGTTCTGTGCTGCTGCAGAGAGGAGCTGCTCAACTCTTCAGGGATCCTCCACAGTGAAGCTCCGTCTGTCGTTGGAAGGATGCTCCAGGTTGAGGAGGGACCATTTCAAGCTTTTCAGAAGAGCCTGAGTACCACTGAATCACCATCTTGTTTTCTCTCTTCTCCTTTGGCTTTTATTCATCTGTAACTGTTCCCTTTGCTATTAAGGCTGAAGCAGGAATCGATGAGGTCCATATGCTCCCAGCAACGTTGCAGGAGCCCAGGACTAATTCAGATCTTGAGCCTGTCTTCAGGCCATCTGTTCGCAGCATCACACAAGACAATGTGTCATTATGGTCGGGAATTTGCATAACCACTGTAGAGGAATTGTGTCCAACTCCATTCATACCAGCCACAATGGATTTTCTCACACTGCAAGAAGGGGCTGGAAAAAACAAGAAGCCAACGAGCATCACAGCCACATTTCCCATGAGGGGCCCAGCCAAAGAGTGGACTGAGGATCGGAGGGACCCCTTCGAGCTGCTTGGGCAGCAGCAGTGCCATCATCCTCTGGCTGTCCATCCTCCCATCATGCCTCCAGCTGTGATGTGACAACAGCATCACACCTGCCCTGCACGCTCAGTGCCGGCAGCTCCAGCCTGCCTGCACACCACCTACTCCACAAGGGGAACGCATTAATTCTCCCAGCTATAACATCAAAGGCTTGCATCACCCTGCAAATAACAGATCCTGCTGCAGAAGGCTTGGAGGAGCCACATGGTGCTGCAGCTCCGGGCCCTCTCCCTCCATATCGGCTGCAGAGGAAGCGATGCCAGCGAGAGATGGTGGGGGCTGAAATCCCACATCAGATTGAGATCTCCTTGGCTGGGCAGAAACCCTGGCTGGGGAGCTCAGCCCCAGTCCAGCCTTCCTCCCACAGCCCCTTTCCAGTTCCTCCTGCCGACCACCAACGCCGATATTTGGGCGGCATCGGTGCAGTGGTGTGCCAGGACCTTCCCAGCTGCCAGAGCAGGCATGGGAAGGGAGCAGGCAGCTTCAGCCCCAGCCCCACTCATCCTCCTCTTGGCAAGCGGGGAGCCAGCCTGGAAAGACTCACCCGCCGCCTTCATCAGCGCCAGGAGCACAATAGCCCTTTAACGATAATTACAGGCTTGCGGCAGCTCTGCTGGTGCGTGGGGCTGGGGCGCTCTGGTAGCGAGAGGTGCTGTTTAAGTACTCGAAAGAATGGCACTTAGCAGATGTCTTGGGGTAAATGGTAGGTTAAGCGACACTGAGAGCACTGGTGGAAGGAGCGCTAATTTACACTCACATGATTCAATTTGCATGGTTAATTCTATTTAAAGCAAACATCCAGCTCCGGAAGGACCGTAGTTCTCATTTTGCCTTCTCTGCAATGCTTCGGAGAACAAAATGGTTGGATAATAGATCCAACCAACATGGAAGTGCCAGGGAAGAAGTTTCCTGAACCTGTTTCCACTGAAGAGCATCGTCTGTCTCTGCTGATGTTACTGCACAGACACTGCTCACTGTAGAACACCCACAGCCACAACCTGATGAGGTGCAACAAGTGTCCTTCAGCCATGGCAATCAATGAGATCCAAGCTATTGCCCCCACCAAATGTTTCCTCGGGATATGGAGCTGCCACCAGGATGGGCACAAAGCCAGATAGTGGTGCAGGGGAGAGATGCCAGAGATCCCTGAAGGAGACCTCTGAAGTCTAGAGCAGGATTTTGCTCTTCTGTTTTAGCGATCATTTAATAACATGGGTGATGTTACATGTGGAATTAGAGTATCTTTAATTTGTTCCTAATTAAGATTCTTGAAAATTCACCATAGTGCTACGGCTCTTTGCCACCTGGATGCCATTGCCCCTGCCTTGCTCCACTTGGGATTTTCCCTGGGGTTTTTCCCCTCCAGTTTGACACCAGAAGGATGGAAGACACTGACTCTGTTTGGTTTGTAGCAATCAATATTGCCTCTTAACTGAACAATAACAGTTCTTCATCACAACACTTTGAGTTCTGCAGGGAACAGAAGGCCTGTAAACGCCCTGGATGAGCAGAAAAGCATAAATTACCTCGGAGATAATAAGGCAAACGCAAACAGTATTTACGGCTGGTTAGAGCAGCGGCAGGGGAGCACATGGCAGAAGGGGGAAGGTGTTCGCGCATTATTTCTTTTCAGCATGAGAAACGCGAAAGCAAAACATCAGAAGAGATTTCCCAGCACTGTCCTACAGAATATCCATATCTGCACGTGCCATGGTGTTCCCTTCCTTTCCCAAGGCAGAGGAAAGCACCGCAGCACGCTGGCACCAGAGCCCAGGCGGGATGGGGGAATCACAGGCAGCCAGTGCTCGAAAGAAACGATCAGAGGAAATATTTCACACACAAGCAACGGGGCTGAAAATCTGTCCAACCGAGAACAAATCTGCAAGATTCCAAGCTGGCACTTGGACTATTTGTGAGCAGCAGAAGGAAGCAAATGCAACAACTGAATCGCAGAGCAGCTCGAGCAGCTCCCCAGTATCACCAAGCCTCCTGCAAATTGCTAGGTAACTACGCCGAGCAGAGCCAAAAATAATCCCTCCCGTGACTTGCTCTGACAGTGTTTGGAAGAATGAAATAACAGTGTTTCAGCACAGAACAGTGTGATACTGGCTCTGCAGGGCAGCACCAAGGTGTCTCCCCCATGGCCTACAAGTGATGTGCTGATGGTGGCAGTGGCCAGGGCGCCCAGGACACCCCAGGCGTCTGGGTTCCTTCGGGTTGGGAAGAGGAGGGAAGGATTACACATGGTCTTTTCAGATAATGGCAAAACAAAGGCAAAAAAGGGGTTTTCCAGGTCCTACTCAGGAGCACAGCCAAGTAATGCTGGGACCAACCCACAACTTCCAACCAGCAGGGATTCTTGGGAAGTCCTTCTGAAATACTGCATGTGCTGGGGCTATAAATAATGCCTGGCCAGCTATAAGGTGCTGCTTGAAAAATGCCTTGTTATTGCCACGGAAGTTTAGGAAATACCCTGATTAAATCAAAAAGCCGCCATAAATTGACAAAGTTAGAATTCTCTGGGATGAAAAAAGAAGCAATTTTGTCCCCTGTCAGCAGAATGGAAATGAACGGGCTGAATGAATTAGTGCACGATAAACTTTTTAAAAGCCGAGTTACAATTTAGAGCAGCAGCAAGAGCTGGGGAATGATTTAAGTGTCATAAAAAACCACCAAGCACTGCTCTATTGCCATTCTGTCCCAGCCTGCACAGCGCCCAGAGCAGCTGGGACACTCCCGGGACAAGGCGGGCAGTGCTGAGAGGGTGACATGCCAATGCCTCTGGGTGACTCTGGCATGGGACTGCAAGGACCATGATTGCACTCAGGGTGTCTGTGGGGGGTTTGGGGGATCAGTCGCACAGGCCAAAAGCTACTTTACTTCTGGCAGAGGTTTTGGCAGAGCTGTGCACTGACTGGGCATCAGACATATTGACACGGGAGAAGGCACCTGGAGGGAAGGAAAGGCACCCGCCTTTGTCTGGCTCCCTGTGAGGGCAGACAGGGCAGGGAGGGGATGCTCAGCTGGTGACAACCCCGCCCAGCCCCAGGGAGGGGACGAGCCCCTCCACGGCCCCAAGGTCTCGCTGTAATTGCTTTGTGCAGTTGCCGAGAGCTTTATCGGCACCGTGAGATTTCCCTGGTGCCTTGCTGCTCCGAATTTAATGGGATTAGCCACGGCCCCCCGACAAGTTCAGAATAATAATTGCCTTTGTTTTGTTTTCTGTAAGCCACAATGACTCTGCTGATCCGAGCGATTAAGTCTGCTCCTCCACCATAAACGGGTCGATGGCTGTAGCACCCAGGCCCCCCATCCTTTCCCCTTCCTGCAGACGTGGGAACACTGCAAGCTGGTGGGAGCGCTTCCCAGAGCCCGTCCATGGGCTGCTCTGGCAGCGAGGCTCCACAGGGACTAATCCAGCCCTGCGTAAGATGCTATTTTGGGAAGCTGGCACAGTGCTGTGCAGTGCCTGTCTAACGCCTGCTCCAGACTGGCACCGAGGTCGGGAAGCTGCAGGGCTGAGGGTGCTCAGGAGGCTCCACTCCCACCCCAGCTACAGAGAGACTGCAAACATACCCCACCACTCAGCTTCTGCATTTCTTCTGGAGAAAGGCACCATGTCCTCTTGGGTGACACTGGCCAAAGAGCTTGGCACCTGTTCTTTAGGGTCCCTTCCAGCCTGAGCCACTCTATGACACTATGAAGAGCTGCACAGACACACTCTGTTCCTTCTGGCTCAGCCTCAGGCTTGTGAGGCCAAAAAAGCCCCAAGTTCTGTACCCCTGTGGGTCACTGCCAAGGTCTGGGCATCACCCCTGCAAAGCCCCTCTGAAGTGCAGCCCCCAGCCTCCCCAGTGGAGCCCAGGGGCTGCTCCCCAGGACCGGTGGGGCAGGCGAGCGCTGCCTCCCAGCCGAGCACGAGCGATGCCATGAGTCAGTAATTGCAGAGCTCATTTTTAGACAGTGCTGCAAATGTGCCTATTAACATCCGCTCCCATCTCCTCTGAGTGATTTACCTGTTTCATTTTATTCAGTGAATTAAACACAAAAATAACGGTGGTCTACACCAATCCTGTTATCGACCTGCTGGAAATGGGCAGCATCCATCACTCCTCTGCACGGGGGAGGTGCCTGCCCTCGGGGAAACACGGGCAGGTCAGCGGCTGCGGAGGAGCTGCTCGGCTCCGCGGGCGCCCATCTGCCTCCCGAGCAGCCACACGTCAGCCCCGAGTGATTGTTTGAAGAATGAGACATTTTATTGCCCAATTCTTGACATCTCTCACAGCATGCCTGAGACATTAATGTTCTTCTAAATCACTGCTGAGTATAATATTTTGCCACTGATACCACACATAATCTTCATGTTTGATATTCCCCTGTTATCTAATGGCACTCTGCAAAATTACAGTGACATTAATGCTCAACACCCTTATTGAAGGGAAAAATCAAATTAAAGATGAAGTATCATCGATTTTGTTGGGGGCTCCAAGGTGGCAGGGAGTCAATTAACCTTCCCCAAAAAAACAAGAAGGTAGAGATGTTTCTGTCGGTTTTTTATCCCCCTCTGCAAACTTATTGTAGCTTCTTTGTTTTGTTTTTTTCCCTTGCTGGTTTTCCTACAGTTGATTTGCTCCAGTAGAGGTGCAATGCAAACAAAGTCCAATGCAAGCACAAAGCTTCCAGGCAAAATAGGGGAAATTTCCCAATCAGGTGAAGACAGAAACAGTAAGAACAATCTACCAGCACCATCCATACAATCTAGGATGGAAAAATCCTAAGCAGACACCATGGGTCTTCTTCCACAGAGATCCCAATCTCTGCTCCATGCCTCACCAGGTTTGTACCTTCAATAGAGGCCACCTCTGCACTTTATGCCTTTAAGCCAAGCCCATCCACCCCGTGCTTCCAGAGGTGCCAGCTTCCCCACCAGCACGATTTACAAAGCTGGACACACACCAAGGCCTTCCCAAGCCCTGCAAGTGGAAGCTGCTGCCACTCTTTACCATCCCTCTCACTGAGCTTGAAAACCTCTCCTCCATGCATCATTACCTTGTTGAGAGCATTCTCAAGAAATTCATAGCAAAATGCAACGAGAAAGGATAACTTCATTATCTGGATTCACACCCCTTGACAGCTGAACTTTCCTCTTATTACAGACGCAAAACACTTTTTCCCCATGAATGGCCTGAGGCTCTACAAATTTGATTAAAGACCGAACAACTGCTGAAGGATTCCTGCTTATCAAGAGCCAGGGCATTGTCTCATTAAGCCAAGAGCAGCCCAGCACGTGCTCCCCGGTGCTCCCGGCAGGCAGAGCCCGTGAGCAGAGCTCCAGCACCTCGGCACAACTGGAGCCCCACGAGGAAAAGCAGCTTCACACTGAGCCACCAGAGACCCCACCATGAGAGCTGCACAACCTTGGCCAACCATTCAACCTGCCCCCACCTGTATCCCTCACCACTCCCCTCCCTCCATCCTCCTACCTCTCTCCATCCTTCCCGGCCTCCGGAGACCGCAGCACATCCCGCTTCTCACTCGAGCATCTGGAGAGGAGGGAGAGTCCTTGCTGGTGTCTCCCATTATTTCTGCAACAGAAAGGGTCACCCCTCAATCTGATGATGTCAGCAGTAACATCTCAACTTTGGCAGCACATGGTTTCCCTCTCCCGGCTTCCCTCCCGTCCCCAGCACCCACAAGGCTGATCCCTCATTACATGGAGAGCAGCTTTATCACTGCTGATTGCATTAACCTAATAACACCTGCACAAAGCAATCACAGAAGCAACTGGAAGGTTTTGTGTTTGTTTGGGTTTTTAAACAAAGACCCAGTCCATGAAGTATTGATTAAATTAGAGGGTTAGATTAAGCAGTGATTGAATCAAGCGCCAGGGCTTGCAAGAGAGTCTATATGCAGAATGCTGAAGGCCATGAGAGAATAGAGGGGGTTTGGGAGCCCAGTGCAGAGGAGAGGTGCACACAGAGGAGCCCAGGATGCTCTTCAGAGGAGAGCAGGACCAGCAGGAGTGCCACAGGACACATCCCTCACCCTGCTGCTGGTTTCCCCCCTATAGCTACATCCACATGTAGTTCAATTGTTCTGCCCTTGCATTTACAAGCTCCATCCCTGTAGGAAGAGGAACTCTGTAGGTTTTCCTAGAGTGCCATGGCTGGCAAGGACCCAGGGCATGTTTCTGCAGGGGATGCTCAGCAGCTCTCCGTGGCACTTGGTTTCCAGCTGGGTGCAACTGGGACGTGCAGCACCTGCAGCTCACAAACACTGTAACCACTGTGGTGTGAGAGCTTCTGTGCAACTTCCACAAGTGTCATTGGAAATTGTTAAAGTGCTTTCTCAGCCATGACCCTGAGAAATTGCTGCTTCTGTTTTTCTCTCTCCATGAGAGAAATGCTTCTGATCCAGCATCAGAGATGGAAGTTGCATCATCTGGGTGAGCAGTGAACTGCTTGTTGTGATTATCAGCTTCTCCTTTACTCAGGTGGGGTCAGCTCTACTTCGATAAAAATGTCACCAAAAGACAAAAAAAAGAGCATCTCTTCAGCTGATACAAGTTGGCAGACCCCAATTGAAGTTAATGGATTTATTTTATCTTCCATTATCCAAGTATCTCACTGGAAACAGGAGTATCCAGGCTAAGAAATTCTCTAAGAATTTATCATTTCTGATAAAGCCAAAAGGGAGGTTTTGAGCTCATTTAGCAAAATTAATATTGACACCTCTGTGCCTTACAGAAGGCTGCAGAGGCAGCAGCACAGGCTCTCCTGCACTTCCCACCCTGCCCAAGGCTGACACACAGCTCCTCTGCCATTACACTCCTGGAAAGGGAGGATTTAGAAAATCCCTTGGGCTAACCAGCAGCTTTGCCATTAATCCCAAGAGACCCAGGAAAACATGTAATGTAACATTAGCACTTGTAATTCTGCAAAAACAAGCGCTGACCTGACCTTGGCTGGAAGGACAAGGCAGCTCCCACACACAGCAATCCCTGGGAAGGTGCAGCTCCAGACCTCCTCCTCCTGCAGCCAAAGGTCCTGGTGCTCTGACTACCCCTGACAGGCCAGGCCAGGCCCAGCAGGGACACAGAGCCCCAGTCCACACCTGGGCTCATCCCTCTGCATCCTCCAGGCACCTCTGCTCACCCATCCTGGGAAGCTCTCACCAACCAAACAGTGCCCACACCTGCCCAGGGAAATCATGACAGCCTGGCAATGGAAAAGAGCTGCTTCCTGAGGGAGAGGAGCAGCGACTCAGCTCAGGGCTGCTCAGTTCTAGATGCTGCTGCTGGAGAGTAAATGCATCTGACAGGCAGCAGGCGGTGCCAGCCAAGGCACTGGAGCACCTGGGATTCCCAATCCCACAAATTAAAGTGAGCAATAGGCCAGAGGCTGACATGGCACTGCCTGGGGCCAGCGCTGCCCCGCGGGCGATGAGGACCCGCCAGCTGTCCCCGGGTCACGCTGCTGGTGCTGAGCTGCTGAGTGCCCAGAGCTGGGCTCCAGGTGGGTCCAGGGAGGTGCCCTGCCCAGGCATCCTTCCTTCCTTCAGTTCTGTGCCTTGCTCTTGCCACCGGGCACAGCTGGATTTCTTCCAGAAAGACACAAGAAAGGAGAGACTGGGTTTCTCCAACGCCAGACGTTCCTGCAGCCCCTCTCCCTGGTGCCCATGTCTGGGAGCACGTGCCAAGTGCTGGTGGCACCATTCCTGCAGCACCGCTGTGTGAAGCAGCTACTGAAGAACTGGTGAGCACACAGAGCTCCAGTGCCACCAAGGCCCACATCTGTAATTAGGAAGTCGCTCTCCTTGCCAGCACAGTAACTGATAAGTCGCCTGGAGCAATGAATCTGCTCCCTGTGTTGGTGAGGATGGCAGGTGAAATATTCAGAGACATGAAGCCAAGAGCATCCTTCAGAAATGGTCCTCTTGGGCCAGGCTGGAGACAGCTGGTGACATGGAAAAACCTGTGTTACATCCCTCTTTCTGTGGCTCATTAAAGGGCCTCTTCCAGCCTGGCACCGATACCAGTGCTGCATTCCCATTTTAACACAGATGCCAGTCTGTAATCTTGCTGCCTGGCCTGGAACCACGCTCCTCTTCACCGTGATTTGAAAGGAGAATGATGTTTTATACCAAATTCCCATTTTTGTTCTGAGGGTATTAAGAAATGAAACATTAATGGAATGTAGAAAATGAGCTGAACGTTCAGCTACTATTTACCAAATTGTTCCTGTTCATCTCTGGGAAAGGAGGAAAAAATAGGAGCAAGGATAAAACTGTGCCTAGAAACATCCCATTTCTCCAATGCATGCATGGCTGACAGCCACTAAGCACAAATGAATAAATATTTTATGTGCTTTAATTTCCTCATCTACGAGCTGATGTTCTGAGCCTTTCTTTGCTTTATTTTGCTACTTCATAAATGTTAAAAACGTTTATCCTCTTATTCTTTCCAACAAAAGTAAGACTTTTGCCAGTCTCTGCTCCTGTTCCAGTTGCTTTCATCTCTTTATTAGCATAGGAAAATAGCACATCACCTGCAGGTTTCTCCCTCCAGTAATTTCTCCTTTCTATTTTTTCCCTCCTTCCTTCCTTCAGTTGCCTTATCATCACCTGCTCTCCCACCTCTATTATTCAGGAACCACGGTGTTTGCAGTTTTTTTGTCCCAACTGCTCATTGAACCCTACAGCCTATTGAGATGCAGCTTGGATTTTTCTTGTGTTTATTTAATTTCCCCTTTTATTATCATCTCCTTTTCCTTACTCTGCCATTCCACATTGTTCTCCTCCCTGTTTCCCAGCTCCCCATGTGCCATAGCTGGGGATGTCTCAAGGCCGCCATCCTCCTTCCCTCAATATTTTTCATCTTGCATTTGTCCTTCTTTAAAAAAAACAACTCAGTTTCCAGAAAATTCCCACTTCTATCTTCCTTAAGACTGTAGCATCCATGTGCCAGCTCCCAGAGCCCAAAGCTGCCACCCTCACCAGTGTCTGGTTGGGGTCTGGACCAAATCCTGCTCTCCCGGAAGGGAGCT
Source organism: Pachyramphus minor (assembly GCA_013397135.1). Classification (NCBI taxonomy): domain Eukaryota; kingdom Metazoa; phylum Chordata; class Aves; order Passeriformes; family Tyrannidae; genus Pachyramphus; species Pachyramphus minor. The sequence continues at coordinate 675,525 of VYXB01001646.1, forward strand.
GCCATCAGGAGCATCCCATCCATCTTTCTGGAAAGACTTTGAGCTGCCCCAGAAGCCTCAAACAGCTGCCAGGAAGCTCTGTGATGATGCAGTGACGAGGCAAAAAACTCCCTGCAATTAAAAGCTTAATCCCTCTGAAATGGAGCAGCTGCAGGAAAAGGGGCAGGCAGGTGAGGATGGATGTCACTGCACAGGAAGGTGATAATGGAGAACAGAGAAAGGTGAGCACGGCCCAGGATTAATCACAGGCAGAGTTCAATAGGAAGGTTCTAAGGTGAGGTAAGATAAGTAGAAGTGTCTCCTGAAATGGATAATTGTCAGGAATTTGGAGAATTACCAGTGCAGGCTGTGTGCTGGAGCGCCAGGGCTGCATTAGCCTTTCCTGGTGATTTGCTAAATTTATTCTTCTGTGATTCCTAACAAAATTCAAAGCTCATCAGCACCCGGTGGGTTATTTCCATTTATCTGCTTTAGAAGTGGTTTAAAAAAACTTCAGATACTTTTAATTAGCTTTAAATTTCTCAGCTCTTTCCCTCAACCTGTGATTACTGTTTAACCCAACTGTATCTATTGTCTTTCCTCCCTTCTCTGGGCAAAGAAATTCCTGTTTCCTTCAAACCAGCAGCTGCTGCTGAAAACCTGCAGTTGTGAGTTTGGTTCTGGGGAGAGCCTTTGCTTTGCCTGTCATGACCAGACAGGGCTGGAGCTCAGGATGTGAGACATCCTCTGCTCTTCCCCAAGGCTGAGCCTCTTCCCACAGCAAACAAGGAGGGTTCTTCAGGAGACCCTTTCCTGCTTTCAGCATTTTGGCAGCACTCAGAGCTGCCTGCTGTGAGTTCACACAGCAATCTGCACACTGGTGTCACGAGATCCAGGACTACTCCTGCCCACTGAGCCCCACTGGGAACTCATCCCTGCCCACTGATGCACACGGATGGCTCAGTGGAAGTGAACCCACTCATTTTGATAAGTTCTGAAATTTCATATCCCTCTGAGGTCTCAACCTCGATCCCCAACCCTCAAATCAGACATTTTTGGCACAATGTAGAGGCACAAGGACTCACAGAGTGTCCCTCACATACAGATCCCTACCAGTGCTCATGTGTATGCCTGAGCTGGAAAACCATCATGGGGCACTTGGGACTGAGATCAAAGCAGCCCAGCAGTGCTGATTACCAAGATGAGCCCCGACACAGGGAACTATTTTTAATTCCAGGAGTGGTGTGTGCCTGTGTGCCAACCTGCCAGTGCCAGCAGTTTGCAGGGAATAGTCAAATCCGATTAGTACAGAAAATGTGCAGGGAGGGTAACATGGTGTGAACTGACACAACACGTGTTGGTTAAGGTGCTATCCTGGGCTTGACTGTTTTCTGGATGTTATAAATCCCACACCAGTAAAGAGAGAGACATCTGAGGGCGATTACTGCCATAAGCCCTTCAGCTTGAAACACATTTGCCAAGAGAATCCCAGATAGGAAGCTCCCCTACAAATGAATGTGCCTTTTTGCAGGTGGGGTTTTCATCCTCTCCCTCCTATGGGAGCAGGTAAAACCATGCCAGCTCCACTGAGGTTTGCAGAGGGAGAGCTCCTGCACACCTACACCAGCAGCTCACATCCCTCTCCACCCCTGGGGACCCCAGTGACATGGGTGCTGACACCCACGTGCCAGTCCAGGAGCTGGCCATGGCCACACAGGGGGGGCACAGGCAGAAGCCAGGGCAAGGTGTTCCCCATGGAAGAAGGTCATGGAAAAGGCGCAGAGCCAGCAGCAGCTGCCAGGAGACCCAGCACGAAGCCTCGCCAGGCTCGGTGGAGATCCGCCTACGGAGGCACCTCAGAGCCCCACAGCCGATTAATGATCCCAATCAATAATCCTGACCCAGAAATTTCAGACAGGAGCTACAGTCAGAGCAAGGTCTCCTCAGAGACAGCCTCGCAGGCAGGATCTCACAGCATGCAAGGGGTGAGAATCACTCTCAGCCAATTTTCCTGGGCCCTTCCCTGGACTGTGGGCTGCAGGATCAGCAACTTAAAGAGCTCTCCCAGCTCCTCTGGGGTAACTCTTATCATTGACATGTTTAATAATCATCAGTAATTGCCCCTGCACTGCACTGGGCAGCTGGAGGTGGCACACATGCACTGAACCTTAGGGAACTGGAAAGCACACCCCGTTCTCCAGGACACACTTATAAATATTGATGGTAACTGGAGGAGACAAGCAACACCAGCTCGGCACGGCAGGAGCAGCACCCCCTCCTCCAAAGGGCCCCGGGTGCTGCTGTCAAAGCAGTAACAGCGACAACAGTGCAATTTGCTACCCGAGAACAAATGATACCTGCTAATGCAGAGGCATCTCACTTCCCCTCCAAGTAATTACCTTCCTGATGCTTGGAAAAGGCTGCGGATGACATGTTTATCCAGGAGGGCAAACACCCATTTCCTCCTCTGCACACAGCCTGATCCCCGGCTCCCCCAGAGTGCTGACGGAGCACAGCCACAGCCACGACCCAGCAGAGCTCCAGAGCTTGCCAAAGGAAGAACCCCCCTCTCACCCGGAGGTTTTAAAGCCTGAGGGCTCATTACCAAATTGGGAAAACCTGCTGCCAATCAGGGGTGTCTCACAGCACCCCCACATGCTGATGTGCACACAGGTGGAATTACTGAACCTGGGATGAGCCAGGTGGGGAGAACAGACACGATGGCAAACGGCAGATGCACCTCGTATTCCAGGCTTTAAGGGTGAATAAAACCTGTCTTTCAGTGGGGGAAAAATAGTGACAAAAGATAAAAAAGAGAGGTCTGTAAAAAACTGGAGCAGCTAAGGAAGCTGCTGCAGGGAAAGGGAAGGGAGCAGGCAGCTGAGGGCAGGGGATGAGCCGTACTGTGGTTTTGAGAGACCAACTCAGCAGCTGTGTAAGGGCATTTTTGTCCACTGAATCTCTGCTCTGCTTTGAAAATTTAAAACCTTTTCAACACGAGAGAAGCAGTCCCTCCTTAGAGAAGGCTTTTATTGACCCAGCAGATCCAAAGCAGAACACGTTATAATGCCAGTAGTAGTTTCATCCCTGGTCAGTCCCTCAGCAGGGCCGTGGCTCTGCCCGTGTCCCTCGCAGCTCCTCTCACTCCTGGTACCTGCTGCACCCCCGGAGATGCTCCACACCCCAGAGGTGTGGGGGACCAGGGCTGAGGGCAGGCGCTCTGTGAGGAGCAGCCAGGAGAGAGGGGGTTAAGTGTCTCCCTCCCTGTGACCATACAGGGGAGGAATTTGTTCCTTCAGAGAGGTTGAGGACAGGGAGAGAGAGCTTCAAAGTTTCTCCACAAGCCACTGAAGCTGAATTTTAATGGGGAAGAAAACAAAAATATGAAAGTGAACAGAACAAACAAGAATAAATTATTTATGAGGATGAAAGTGAAGAAAGGGAAGTTAACTGAAACAAAGGGAACCACGCATTTCCCACAGCTGAGGTAGCGTGATCAAAGCTCTTGCAAAACCAAAGCTGATCGCTCGCACCCACCGCGGCGATAACACCGAGGCTTTGATAGTGCTCTGTGAGCACAGCCTGAGCCTGGCACCAGGGGCTCCCTGTCCCAGGGGTGGCCGGGCTGGGAGTGCTCCTCTCCCACACGCATCCATCCCAGGGGACACACGTCACCTCTGGGGAATGGGCCAGGAGTGGAGGAAGGGACCTGAAGGGTCATCTTGTTCCAAGCCCCCCACCACGGGCAGGGATGCCTCCCACAGTCCAGGCTGCTCCAAGCCCCGTCCAGCTTGGTCCCAGACAGGGCCAGAATGGTCGTGCCTCTCTGCTGCTCAAATAATCTCCCTCTATTGGGTAAGCGAAAGACAAACTATGGTGCACCCAGGCAAACCTCTTCTCCTTAAATATTTCAGAGCCATTAACCTCTCCCTGTGCTCATTGCCATCTACCAGGTAATTGAAATGGCTTTGCCTAAGCAGAATTTTTTGGAGATCAATTATTTACTTCCAGCAGAAGGGTCTGGCTTCAGGCTTGTTTACGATGCAGCTGTTGCTACCGCTGGTTCCTCAGCCTTGTTTATCCCTAAGCAGATAAAAGCTGGCTGATTGGAGATAAAGTTCTTGATTTTCCCAAAGAGCCTGATGGATCTTGTTGGCCACACTTGGAAATTGGGATGCAATGCCTTCATTACGCTGTTGTCTTCCCTCGATTGCCGCTCAGCAAATACGCAACAGGACAGTGGGTGGTGGAACGAGCTGGGGTGGAGACGGGAAAACCCACTCTGATGTTGCATCCTGAAGAGCAGCAGCCATGGACACATGGGGACATGCTCCTCTTCCTGGGGGAAGCCCAGTGACCCGGCCTGGGAATCCTCCTGCCCTGGGCTGGCTCTATTTTTGCTGCCTCGAATGCAAACAGGGAGCATGACGAGTGTTCGCGTCTGCCTGGGAGGGAGGGTGAAGTGCAAACAGATCTTTCACTCTTTCCACAAATAATGTAATTACCAAGCAAGGACAACATGAGGAGGGTGAGTGTGCATCGTGCATCCATAGGAGGGAACAGAGCAGGGATGAGGGATGGGGCTGGTGTGGCACACCCGGGAGGGAGAGACAGTGGCTGCTCCACTCACTGCGTTCGCTGGGCTGCAAACGAGCTGTATTTGACCATATAAATGGTCTTATTCAAAGCAGAGAATTAAGGTAATAACAGTTCTCCAGGAAGGAAAAGGAATTCAATTTCAAAGCCAAATTAAACAAAGCTTCCAATTAGAGCAGATAATGTTTGCAGTGAGCTGAATGGCCTTTCTTCCAGCTCAGCCTGAGTTTAATTTTTCTAATCGGCTCTATTTTGCACCTCGGTTACTTCAAGGTGGCCAATTTCTTAGGAATTGGCAGATATCGACTGAGGATGCTGGGCTCAGAATTGGCTTTTTTTTCTCTAGTGCTGAAGTCTTTGATCACTCACACACCGCTGGCACCCAGCTGTGATCCCAACACCTGCACCCGGCTGGGATCCCAGCACCAGCACGGCCCCAGTCCCTGCAGCATGGCCCTGCTCCCTGTGGCACAGCACAGCAGCTCCTTGCACAGGACAGTTTTCCACTGTGCCGTGGGTCCCACAATGGGCACGGCCTTGACTTGCCCTCAGCAGGGCTGTGCCACTCTCTGCCCACAGCAGGCAGCTGCCCCCTCCCTGCCAGTCCACACGTACAAAGCCAGGATTTGTGTTATTACAAGTGACCCAAAGAGCTTATTGGGTTCATGTAGATGAAAATATTGATTTTGTGCTTTCAGGAAAAAGCCCAATTAAGAAGATTTAATGGAAAGGCGACCCTTTATCCCCACTTTGTCTTATCTATCAGGACCCAGTATTCCACTCTTTCAATGAAGGAGAAAATCTGATCATTTTTCCTCTATTTCCCTCTTGCTGTTTGCAGCAAGAAAGACTTGCTGAGCGTGAAGGAATTCACCCCAAGGACACCTGACCTGCTCATTGCTGTACTGGGGTCCCAGAGGAACTGCTGCCTGGGAAATGCAGGCAGTGAGAAGGTGGGGTGGGAAAAAGCATTCCCAGTACCACAGGGCAACCCCAGTTGCTCCCCAACCGTTCCCCCCCATTTAACGACCCGAAGTGTAACTGGAAAGAGTCATCAACCTCGTCCGCTGATCCCTGACTCGTTTTCTCATTGATTTCTCTCCGGACTACACGACAGAGATGCCACTTCCCAGTAAAGAAGGGCTCTCCCGAGACTTGATCCGCACTCCTGACGTGACACGAATTGAGCTTCCAGCACCGGCTGTGCCAGGGGAAGCTGTCAGGGGAGCAGAGCAGACAGCATGATTGCCTTAATGCGCGTCTTTAAGCAACTCGGCTCGCTGGGGAATTGCGTGGGGCTGGCAGCCAAGAGGAGGAGGAAGAGCTCTGGCTCTCCCACCCTGTCGGTGGGGACCTGTGGCCAGCACAACCTATCCCAGATCCAAGCATCTTGCAGTGCTCTTGTTCATGAGTTTCCAAATTGCTCTGTACTAGACCAGCCCTGGAGGGGCTGGCCCAGACTCGCTTTGCTCGAGGCGCTGCCCACCACAGCTGCCCCAGGGAGCAGTTTGGGGGCAGCTGTGGGATCCAAAGCCCTTCTCCCTGCTACTGCTGCCTTGGGAGAGACCTGATGGAGCAAAACCTGGAGGAGGGCAGGTGCCATGGCCGCCTTCCCACCCCGGGATGGGAAGGAGGGGGATGCGAGGCTGCAGTCCCGGTGCCCGCTCTCAGCCCCAGTCTGCAGCACCAGGAAGCTCGTGGCGCTTAAACCTTCCAGGGCAAATCTCTTCACTGGTTAATTAAGTTGGAGGATTTCACTTATTAAAACTTCCCATTTTGGCAGCTCATCTGAGATGAAATCCTCCGGCTTTGCACAAATAATTCGCATCGGATCTGCTGCCTCATATTCCGAGCTCGCTTGTTAACGGCGAGCTGGGCGGGTGCCAGCAGCCGTCATCCCGGACTCTCTGGGAAATGGATGATTTCCTGAGAATAAGCTGGTTTAATTTCTACTGAATTGTTAAATCACATACACTCCGGGATTTTCAGGCCATCTTCAGTGGAGGCAACGGAAGGTTTGTGTTTCAGATGGATCTGCCTCCAGTGGGAGCATCGGCAGCAGGAGCTGTGTAAGCAGGAGCACTGTCCTGTCCCACTCCCTGCTCCCAGGGCCATCTCCCCAGCCCACCAGCCAGGAGCCCACCCAGCTGGATGGCCACTGTGCGTGTGGCATTGCCCTCTCCTGGGAGGAAACAGAACTCCGTGCAGGAATTATCCACAGGCACAGAGTGACAGTAAGTGCCAGGAACAGGCCAGCTCCTGGTTTCATGGGCTCTCTCCTCTTTGCCTCTTGGTCAGATGGCCCTGGCTGGCACATGGGTTGACTTCTGCCTGTGGATTCTGCCAACCAGAGAGCAGTGATAATGTGAATCCCAACAGGAGCAGGACCTGAGCAGTCCCAGCTCCTTGTGCAGCTCACGGCACACAGGCCACACTCTGTGCTTGCCCACAGGTCAGAGACAGTCCTGGAGGGATTGGGCTGGGATGCTGACAGGGAGCTGGGCTCCAGGCTTTGGCTGCCAGACCACCTGCCCACCTTCCACATCTCTCCTCTTTTTTCCCAGATCTTTTGCAATTCCAGCATTGGCACTGGTTCCTTGGAATGCGGGCTTGTAAGGGTGGGATGGCTGAGCAGCTGAATGGCACATCTCAGTAAAGTGCTGTCCCCGAGGCTTCCCAGCAGCAGAGCTCAGCAAGGAAGCCTCAGCTCTGTGAGCCCCGTGCCAGGCATCTGGTTTCTCCACATCACCCGCCGGGACGGTGCGGGAGCTGTGCCGGGGGAGGCACCAACACCTGGAGCAGCAGCTGCTGATGCCTCCAGATGAGGCATCCCATGGGCAGGATGATCTGCTCGGCTTTGTTTCCAAACGCGGGCACAAAGCCTCCCCGAGCTGCCGTGTGGGAGACAAAGCCGGGGCTGAGGAGCCTCTCCTGCCGCGCGGGGTGAGGGCGGATGTCGAACGGCTCAGCCCTGGATTTAAGCCGAGCTCTCTCCCTCCTGCCTGGATTTCCCAGCGCACTCGGCAGCCGCAGCCTTAAACCCACCGTTGTTGCAGCGCAGCCGCCCTCGCACGGCTCCTCTGCCAGGAAAAGTGATTTGCAATTAGTTCAAACACAGGTTTATCTCCTTCCCGCACAAAGGGGGTTTGCGCAGGGCTTTGAAATAAATATTGGAGAGAATAACCAGAGGCTGATAGAATGTAGCCGTCTATTCTGTATTTTACCTCTTCCAGTGCAGGAGAAGAGTAAGAAATACGTTTATAGTCCCACTCCCACTAGGAGCAGCTCCATTGGGCAAATGGAGCTGATGAGCAGCGGGGATAAATCACACTTTCCCACCACAGTCAGTAAAGCTTCAGCTCGGGCTGCTTAAAGCCTAATGGGGGATGGAGCCCGGCTTAAATCCAGTCTGGATCCAGTGGCTGGGAAAGCTGAAGTGATGTGAGTTGTATTGATTATCAGGCTTTGCACTGGAAACACTGGAAACCTCAAAATGACAAATGTGGGTTTGGAGGAGATTTGGAAAGGGGAGCTCTGAAAGCAATAAATACACCTCACAAAAAAGGTTAAACGCGTTACTCGTGTCTGCGGGCGGCAAACCAGGTTAGAGCCCGCCTGGAGGGGAGGGCTGGCAGAGCAGAGCATGGCTGGAATATGGAAATCCCTGCTAAAAGATGATGATGGATAGACTTGAAAGTGAAATGGAGGAAACTGTTGAAATATGGAGCCTGTTTCCCAAAGTCCCCACAAGCAGCTTTGCTCCCAGGTGTGGCAGCTTTGAGAATGCAGCCAGCACAGCTCCTGCTGTGGCCAGAGCTGGGGCTGCACAAAAAATCATGGCCTGGGACTGTCCTTGGGGCCAAGGGGTGACTTTCTGTGGCTGTGGCAGTGCAGGCAGCATGTTCCATCTGTCACCATCGCTGCCGTGTGCTGAAGCTGTCTGGATGTCCTGAGGTCTCTCCTGTGCTCCATCATCCTCTCCTCCTCTGAAATGCAAATTGCATTAACATATTTATCATTAACAAATCTTTTAAGTCCCAGAACTGGATGAAAGTGCTGAGTTGTTACACCTCGTTTATAATTTCCATCCCTGAGGATGCTGTTGGATTACAAATACACTCCCTGCTCTGAGCAGCACTTTGGGAGCCTGGCCTGGGCTCTCAGGGACACAGTGACGGCCGTGGGGAGCAGGGGGTGCCTGGAGCACCCCAAGGCTGCAGGTCAGCAAAGCCCAGTGCTGCAGTGAGGAGGCTCTGGGCTGTCATGGATTGGGGCTTACTTAGGTAGGAGTGAGAATAGCTCAGCATGGACACAGCTGATGTGCCAGGGTCACAGAGAGTCTGGGATTTACCCCTCTTTGGGGTTTGTAGAGCGGTAACAGACTCTCCCCAGGGCTCGAGGTGGTCAGGCAGAGGCAGCAATGCTCCTGGGATCACTGGGGTGACTGGTGTGGCCACCAGGATGGGGCTGTTTCCACCGCCCAAGCTCGTGGGAGGAGGATTCCCTCCTGCCAGCAGCGTGTCCTGGTGGGAATGCTGCTGGAGAGCGGCAGCAGCACCACAGCATCATTGCCTCCTCCTCCTGCAGGGACACAGCCTGGTCACAGGGCTACGGGTGGGTTACAGCCATCAGTAGGGGTTATCAGGGCAATCATCATTGCTCAGAAATATTAAGACAATGAGGAATAAACACTGGATCTATTTATAGAAATTCCAGGGAAATCTCGCTCCAGCTATAAACCCTCCTAATTTTGAATCTGCACAGATGTTTCCTTTGAATTTGAAAAGTGATTAATAAATAAATGAGAGTAATGCTTGTTTTGGCTGAAATAGAATAATAAATAATGTCTGTAGCACTTCATTACCAAAACATCCCCAGCGCTGGGTGACAAATCCGACCTGGGATAAATGGTGAGAACTGACAAGATGGAAACAATTAACACCAGGCTCAACTCAGGAATGAACTCAGCAGCACAAAGTGTAACTGTGGGTGTGCAGCAGTCCCTTGGGCCCCATGGCACAGCACAGCCCCTGCACCCTGGCACCCCCCAGCACTGCTCCACCTCTGACTCCCATGCCGTGAGAAGCTCCCTGGCACAATCCCCCCTCCATCCCCCCTCTTCAAACTACTGGCAAAGCCAACGTGTTTACTGTCGCTCGTGTTGACTTTTTTTAATTCATGCATAATTCAGGCTATATCTATAATTCCAGGGTAAACACAGACATAACTTTTCTGTTGACTATTCCTTGACCCACTTACTGTACAAACACGCCTTGGAATGGAGCAGCACTGGAAAGGGTGAGACCTTCAGAGCCTTCAAGGGCTCCCAGGGAGCTGAGAGCGTGGCCTGTGCTGTGCCAGTGCTGTGCCAGTGCTGTGCCAGTGCTGTGCCAGTGCTGGTGTCATGGCATGGTCTGCTCACGATCCCACTTCAGCCCTGCCAAAACCAAGGCAGGATCAGCACTGAGGAAGTGACCGACCACTTTGGCAACTGGCAAAATTGGTGGAAAATCCCTTCAGGTTTCCACTGAAATCAGAGCTTTTATATTAATTTATATTGTAATGAAAGTGTGTACGAGCACCGTATCGTAAACACAAACAGGGCAATCTTATAAAAATTTCATCTTTATCTGTTTTGGGGAGAAATAGCCCTGTCTGCCTAATTGAAGCATCTGTCATTCTGACATTAAATAGTGCATCCATGGCTCTTTTATTATATTTCCTTGCATTTCTCATACACTGTTAAATTGAAATAACTCTGTTGGCTCGGAGATAAAGGGAGATAATAGGTATTTTATAATGAGCAGAGAGGAGGATTCATCTTCAGTCAGAGCCCAGAATTGCTTTAGATTTTTTTTGAGTTGTTATTTGGCTATCCTAAACGGGGGATTCTGCCTCTCAGCTTTCCCAGCCCTCCAAGTGCAAGCGAGGAGCATTTATGGAGCATTATCCACATGGGAAAAGGTGCAAATGCCAGGCAGCTGCTCATCAGCATCCGAGGTGACACAGTTTCATCAGTGCTGCTCCTTGTTCTGGCAAGCTGGGGTTGAAAAGAGCGATTTTGTGCACAAAATTAAGTTTAGCAAGTACCACTCGTGTCAAGGAAGAGCTGGGGCAAATCAATCTGGCCTCAGCTCTGCACGGAACAAGTAAAGGTGGATCCAAAGGGCTTTGGGATCCAGCTGTGGGGGGGATGCCAGGACAGGGTCCCTCTCTGGGATGCAGGAGCCCAGCTGGGCTGGACCTGCACCCACACTCATCACCTCCCTGCTGGGATGGGGCTGTGTGGGGACACCCAGACCAAACCTCCCCAGCTGCAGCTTCGCCGCCGCACAAAAAAGCCATGGAAATCGAACCGTGCAGCGCTGTCCCCATGTGGATTCTGTAATTAAATTCCATGCAAAATGAAGCAATTACCAAAAAAAGGCACCGTGTGACTGTAGATAATCATCAGCGTGGAGGCTCCCCAGGTAGCTGGCACAGAGGCTGCGGCCCCTCCCTGCCCGCAGGGACACTGCGGCTGCTGGAGAGGGGGGACCTGCCCCAGTCACCCACTGGTGGGCTGGCTTTGGGTGCCCCCAACTCCACCACATTCCCAGAGCTCCCCATGGATCCCTGTTTCTCCAAGGGGACTCACTGGTGGGCGAGGGGAACCATGGGGAAAACGGCACTTGGGGAAGGAATAGCCACTGCTCAGAGTAAAATCACAGATACCTAATTGAGATTTCCCTGAAACCCAATGGAAATAATTAAAATTGACTTCTAATACTTTACTAACTAATTAAGAGTATTGGACTGGATAACTACATTGAAGTATAAGTGGCATTTAATTGGGATAAACTGAATCATAATTGGAAATAAACACATCCCAGAACAATAAACAGCATGGTAGGAGAGGTTATGGGCAGCTTGTTTCAGTGCAGGGGAGTGTGGTGTTGGCTCAGAGGCTGCCCAGCATGGATGTGGGCACTGGGACATCTCTCACAGAATCACAGAATCTCTTGAGTTGGATGGGACACACAAGGACCATCAAAGTCCAACTCCTGGCCCTGCACAGGACACTCCAACCATGAGCCTGAGAGCATTGTCCAAATGTTCCTTGAGCTCTGCCAGGTTTGAGGCTGAGACCACTGCCCTGGAGAGCTTTTCCAGTGCCAGACCACCCTCTAGAAAGCCTTTTCCTAAAATCCAGCCTAAACCTCCCTGACACAACTCCAGGCAGTCCCTTGGGTCCTGTCGCTGCTCCCAGAGAGCTGAGATCGGTTCTGCCTCTCCACTGCCCCTTGTGAGGAAGCTGCAGACCCTGCTGAGGTCAGTCCCCTTTTCTCCAGGCTGGACAGACCAAGTGTCCTCAGCCTCTCCTCGTGTGGCCCCTCCAGGCCCTTCACCATCTTCGTAGCCTCCTTTGGACATTCTCTAACGCAATCTCTGCCAGATCTCTCCCGGCACATCCCTGACGGCTCCGGCACACCTCAGCCAGCGCAGGCACATCTGTCCCGGCTCCTCAATCCCGGCTCCTCAATCCCGGCTCCTCAATCCCGGCTCACCCCCGAGCAGCGCTCAGAGCCAGCGACCCCCGTGCCGGGGCTGCCGTGGGCACCGGGACCGGCTGCAGTTGGATTCGTGATAACGACGCAGAGATGCTGAACCCTCCCCAGCAGCCCCGGACTCGATTTCCAGAGCCCGATGTGCATGACCAGCCCCCAGCCCGTGCCTGCTGGGTTATTTATCTGAGCTTTAATAACACCACCCTTTCTGTGGTATCAAACAGCCGCTGCTGCCTCGCGCTTCTCATTCCCCTCAATGAGACGGGAACAAATGAAGTGGGTGCGGAGCTGCTGGCCCTTTGTTCTCCCTCATCTGCTCCACTCATTACTTTGAGGAGCCCTATTTTCCTCCTCTTTACTGCTTTCTTCCTCGAACAATGGGCTCTGAATGTATTCAAGTAACTCTTTTATCATTCACTTCTCCAGAGATCTTTAAGTTCTCCACCTGAACAGTTGGTATTTCTATTTATGAAAACTTTCTTGCTGACTGCTGAAATCGGAATTTTACTCTTGCAACAACTGGTTAGTTCAATTACCTCCAGTTTCGTTCCCCCCGTTTAGCTTTAATAGCTACAATTTATAAACGCCAGCCTTTCCTCTTGTTTCCTCGTCTCCTACACACTGTCAGTGAACCCAGAAGCCTTCTGATCTCTCTCTGATGAGGATCCGAGGTGTTCAGGCCATTTTTATTATATTTTTTGCCTTCGTAAAAGAAAACACAAAACAAATTCAGAAAAACCTCAATACACCACCTCCCTTCTCATCCTTTTCAGAGCAGCAGACCTCACAGAGTGCTTTGTGGGATGCAGGAAAGCCCCCACCAGCCTGGGAACCCTCAGGATTCCTGGTAATTCAGAGGATGCGGCACCACGCTCCTTTTCACATGGCTGCTTGTTCTTCCAGGCCTGGCACAAAATATTTAAAAGCTTAATGGCTTTTTCTTCTCTCATTCGTTTCAACAGCTCCTCTGAAGATTGTTCTGCCTCTTGCTGCTTGCTGGTCCTGCTGGTGTCCGAGAGGTTTCCCCTCCCTGGTAATTGCCAGGGTGCCATGTGCTGGGTGCCCTGGGTGGTGCTGACAGGGGTCCTGGGTGCCCTGCATGCCCTGGGTGGCACTGATGGCATGATGAAGAGGAGATTTTAGGGCGATTATCCGGGATTAAGACCTCCAGTTTCAAGTCTCTGACATTTGACACTTCCAGTTCAGCTGTGAATGTGTAACATCATTGAAGAAAGTGAAAATCAGGCTGCATTAGTACCAAAAGCTGGAAATAATCTTCTGGTTAACTCCAGCCCATCTGTTATCCCTCTCCTTTGCTAACAGAGCCCCTGTTCTTTACACTTCATTAGTATTTATTTAGTCTGTTTCAAACCTAAGTCTGTTGCAGGAGACTTGGGATACATCTGCAAAGATTTCATCTCCCAGATCTGGTGCTGCTGCACCCTCAGGGAGCAGATGGGGGGGTGGCAAAGGGATTTCCCTTGGAAACCCAAGCCCATGGGAGCTCCCCCTGCATCGAGGTCACACCCCCCACTGTCACCAGCACCTTTTCAGCACTGGTCTGCTTCCCACCATCCATTCCCTTCCATTTTTAGGGATCTATTCCAAATAAAACCCCCAGGGACAGCAGGGGGCTTGTGCTGGGACGCAGAGGGAGCAGCACCAGGCAGGGCAGAGAGGCCCTGACCTGCAGCAGCGTGAGCCCCGTTTCCCACAGCACCAGGTTCCTCTGGAAAGAGCATGTGAGTGCCCTGGAAAAGTCACAGATGGGAGAGGAGATGAATAAAGGAGCTTTTCCACGAGTTTGATAAGTGTTAACACAGTGGCTATAACGAGCTGAGCAGCCTCTCAGGAGGCCACAGGAAATCAAGTTTAGCATCAATTTTTAACTCTTGCTCTGCATTATTTAATAAGTGGTTTGAAACCTGCCTGGCATCACGAGAGGTTGGAAATCGTTCCTGTGCTGGAAGGAGGGGAAAAAAAATATTTTGTTTTGCAATTAGAGGCTCGTCCCCTCGGCTGCACAGGCGGCATCGACCCGTCCGCGAGGAGCCCCCGGCAAAGCTTTTCTGCACCTTTAATGAGAGCCAGCAAGGGGGGAGACAGAGAAACTGATTTGCATCAGGGCACATCGTGCCCGTGCCTTGGCTGGTGTACACACCTGGACGGGTTTGGAATGGCCAAAAAACTGAGTGCCCTGAGCCCTCTGTGCTTCCCCATCACGTGCATCAGGACTAATCACACATCCTTGTTAATATTCTTCTGGCGAGCTGTTACATCACCAAAAACTGCTCCCTGATTCCTCATGTTGGAGTGTTTTATCTGTATTTTCCCTGGCTGGTGGCTCTTCCCAAGGAGGACTGTCTTGGCTCTTTGCTGGCAGTGGCTCATCAGTGCCAAGCTCCACGTGGAGAGCACAGTGGTTTGCAAACTGCTGAGCTGACACCAAAATGTTGGGGTTTTTTTTTATCAAAGGCATCTTCCTGCTGGGTCAGACCAGAGATGGTGAGAGGAATTCCCCCCAGCATTGGTGTTGTCCCCACAAGGCTGGGATTTTCATGCCTTCCTGTCACCAGGCAGGACAAAGGCTCCTCTCCGGCTTCTGCACAGAAAGGGTTTGATTTCCAAGTATTTTCCAGCTGGAGTAAAACTCACCTCTCATGGAGGCATCGAGCTGTTCACACTTTTCTATCCCGTTTTAAGGGGAGCTTTGTTAAGTCGTTCCAAGGATTTTCCAGATAAAATAATTGATGTTTTAAACTGTGGACATCAATAAAAACATAAGCACAAGCAGCAACCGCAGCGGCAGCGATGGATGTTCTGGGTTTGGCTCCTGGGCTGACCTGGCAGCTCCTGCCAGGAGGGACAACAAAGTGTTGAAGGGGGTTGACCAGCTTCTCCATGGATCCTCCCCACCAAAGCCCCCCCACCAGATCCTGTGCTGGCCCTGGGGTTCCCCTGCTTTCTGCTGGGAGGGTCCCCAGCACCCGGCAGGGCAGCGCTGAGCTCCAGCAGGGATGGGCTCTGGGCCCCCCACGCTCCCCAGCATCGCTCACACCCTGTCTGTCCATGGCCCTGCCAGCTCTGCTCCTTCCCCAATTAGTGGCATGATTCACACCAGCGAGATGAGTACCTGCTGCTTCCAGATTTCCATAATGATCGTGGCATAAATCGCTGCTTGGCTGGAAATATTTATAAAGTGATGAGTTTTAATCCCTGCATGACAGTATTGGTCTCATCAACAGCAGGGTTGCTGGTGGGCAAAGCCAGGGAAGTCTCAGATGGAGAATAACCCCTTCCAGAACATCCGTGTGGACATCCCAGACAGACTTTATCCTCATCAGCACAAACCAAACTGATCCTGGGGGCAGGAGACTCTCTGACCTGAGGGACAGGGATGGGCACAGTGAGTGCTCCTGGACAGGGACCTGGCCTAGAAGCCCTTCCATCCTCGGGAGGGAGCTGCATAATACACCCCTTAGAGAGATTATGGAAGCACAGTTCCAGTTCAAACGTCACACCAGTTCAAATGTCACACCAGTTTGTGGCATTCACACACTCCCTACCTGAGTGAACTCACACCAGGCAGAGGGGGAGGGAGGCTCTATATGCTATTCCATACTTCCTCCTCCATTTAGATGGATTAATTGACCTTTAAAAATGTGCCCAGAAAATAAATGACCTAATAAAATGAATTATCCTCTTCCACAGTGCTTGAAATCCACTGCAACTTGAGAGGAGACTAATGAAACATTGAAAGCATTGAAGAAACGACTAATGAAAGAAATAACCCTAATAAAGAATAATTGATTAGTCATTTGGAAGCACTGCAAAGCATGGGGTGAAGGGTTTGCCAGACCACCAGCTCGGGGAGGTGGAGACTGGCTGGGAGATCCAGTTTTCCCCCCTTTCTGCCCCTGGAAAGAAGGTGGGAGCTGCTGCCAAGGCCCATGTGGGACCTGCATGCCACCAGCGTGTGCTCACTTCAAATTATCCTTATTTGCCCAAAATTAAGGGTTTAGGAAAAGCTCAATGAAGCTTCTGGAACTGCTGCCACTTCTTTAATTGTAGTTTACAAGAATTTGGTAAATTGGACACAGAAGAAGGAAGCTGGCACTGCTGCCATCACCTCCTCAGGCTGGAGAGAATTTGTGCTTCATTTTTGGCACCACAGAGCCCTTATCTCACTGAATTGAACCTGTGCCTTAATTTTTACGAGCTCCTTGGCACGGCTGGTGGAGCAGAACGATGGCAGTATATCCCAGTTCAGCGTGAGGGGACATTGTTCCCTGGGTGGGAAATAAAGGTGGAAGTGTCCGTGGTGAATTTACAGCTGGTGATAAGCAGGGTTTTATCAACAGTCCTCCAGCAAATTCTCTTTATTGCCAACCTCTTACGGCCCAGAGCTATGTCCAGGATGGAGCAATTCCATGACACTGGAATTGTCTCCCTTTGACTGGCCTGGGGTGCCTGAGAATGCTCCTGCTGCTCCCTCCTGCCTCCCTGCCAAAAGAGGCTCATCCCAATGCTCACCCCTCTGGAGCAGTAACAGGACCAGGGAGCCTCTCCTTCAATGCCATCTCTCCTTCTTGGCAACCCAGCTGAGCTGGGGGAAGAGGAGCACCTCTGCTGTCCTGCCTCCCCCAGTGCCGGTGTGGCCGGAGAGGCCGGAGCTGCCTGCGGGTGACGCCTGGCACCACCTTCTCCTTGCACAGGGCATTCCAGAGGTGCAGGAGGGACGAGCTGGGGAGAAGGCTGCAGACTCTGGCTTGGACTGTAACAAACCCAGTGGGGCCAGCAGGGCAGGGCACGGTGGGGGGAGTCCTGGCAGAGCCACCCCGAGGGCTCCGGGAGGCAGAGCACCCGGTGGCACCGGCGCATGCCGCTGAAACACCGGTGTGAATTTGCATATTTATTAAACAGCCATTAGAAATTCTGCAAAAGGAGGTCCTGCCAGAGTGCTCATCAATAATCCCGCGGCGTGCTGGCCCACGGGTCAGTGATGCAGTTGTTTGCACAGGCAGCCATGTTCCCCAGTCCCAGTAGGATGTTCTCCCGCGATGGTGCCATCCATAACTCCATATTAAAAGTGTCACACGCAGCGTGCTCTCGTTCCTCAAACCCTGCTCCTTCTGTTTGTTTATTTGTTCTTCCAGCACAAAACAATTCAACCTCCACAGTTATTTTAAGCAAATCAGGTTTCGCTCAGCGTTTCATTTCCATTTTAAAATATGTCCTTGCAGGAGCTGCGGGAGGTGTGGGCTCTTGCAGCAAATCCATCCATTCTGGTTGCACCATTTTTTAAACAGCATTATTGACATTGGCAATGATAGATGGGCTTCAGTACAGCAACCCAATGGATCTGAGTGTACTGGGAGGAAAAAGTCAGGCTCCTGTGTAGTTACTGGTGTCCCAAAAGCAAGTGAACCCTGTGCTGGGGATGGGAACGCAGCTGTGCCCGTCCAGGGATGCTGCTACAGAGTGAGCACTGTCCATAACTTCAGCCACCACCCATTGATTTTCCTGCTGCCTATTATCAGATCTGAAGGTCTTTGCACCCCCTTTGGAATGAAATCCCATCCTTCCTGCCTCTCAGTGCTTGTGCAGAAACCCCCCACGAGGGAGTGGAGAGCTCCTGTGGCAGGTCAGGGGAGCAGTGGCAGAGTTTGGGGTGCAGCAGCCCCGGGTACTCAAGATGCTGAGCCATAAAACCAAACACTCTTGGCTAATTCGCCTCCCCAGCCCCGTTGGTGCAGCCCTGGATGTTCTGGGTCAGTGATTAATCATGTGCTGAGTCTCAAATCACAATGAGCACAAATTGAACCATAGTTCAAAACCAGCATCGAGGTCATGGTTCAAGGTATTGAAGAACTGTCTGTGAGGCACCATAAATCCTAATGTGGGTTTGTTATGGCTTTATTAGCAGGTGGCCCTGCTGGTTGAGGTGCTGTGGCTTTGATGCTGCCCCTTTGCCAGCTCTGGGGTCCCTGGGAGCAGGAGCATCTCCCACCCCTTCAGGGTGAGCACCAAGCCCTCACCAAGTGACCTTAAGTGGAGACTCCTCATATTTCACACAGAAACTCATCTTAAAATCCCAGCTTGACAAGGGCACTTGGCACTAATGAAATGAAAAATGTTTCTGTTAAGCAGAGAACTGTTAGGAAGCTTTAACTATTGTGCTATTCTGTCAACTCTGAAGTGGACCAATTTTCCACGGGGTTCTTATATATGTTTGTTCTTAACCTTAAGAATATGATTGTGGGGATAATAATTCAATCCTGTGAGCAGAGAGCAAACAGAGAGCTGTCCTGCTGTTTGCCTTGGGAAGCAAGATCCCGGAGCTGCTGCTGCTGCCTTTGCCCTGGGCACCTCCTTAACCTAAAACTGGAGACCTGAAACAGCCTCTTTGGGGGCCCCCAGCTGCAGCCCCGTGGCTGATCCTGGGCATGCAGAATCTTAGGAGAAACCAGTGTGTTCTCCATCGTGGAGTGAGTAATTGTGTGAGTTGTGAGCCCTGTGCACAGTGACAGAGCCTCACCATAAATGAAATGAGATCATCCTCCAGGTAGAGCGTGGGTAGGGAACTCCTATTCATCACTACGGAAACGACATTCCAATGCAAATTTCCCAGCTCTGTTGGCAATCCTTAATTGGCCAGTCTATCAAACCAGGTATCAGTGCTGTTCCATTCCAGGGATATGATACTTCCCTCTGGCTCTCAGAAGTGGGTTTATGTGTTTTCCAAATTGTTCTTCAGCTTTGAAAAACCTAATGTAGCCTGAACAGCCGAAATGAAGGACTGCAAACCCAGTGCCGGCTCCGTGCAGGATCCAAATCCCTGAGCAGCAGCATCCCAAGGGCTGGGGAGTGATAGCACAGAGCAACAGTTATAAATTACCCAGGAGTTCCTGCTTCTCCCCCCCCCCCCCCCCCCTTTTTAGCAAAATGTGAATTTATGAACACGGACTTGAATTATTATCCCAAAAAGGCACATTAGGTATTTTACAGCATATTTCACGTAGTTTCTCATCTAAAAAAGGCAGACAGGCAGAGGAGTGTAAGAACAAACTGTTCTTCACTAATAAAGTGTCGCCGAAGATAATCGACATTTCCTCTACTGTAGAGCCTGTACGTGGGCTGGATATTTATAGTCCCTTGTCCCATGCTGGGCCCCACTATCTCCCCCAGCTTGAGCCACCACCAGCCCTCCAGCCCCACTGTCACCACTTTGGGGGGGAATTTTCCTTCCTCCCAAGCTTCACCAGGGTGACAAAAATCTCTATTAAGTCCTTCAGCAGAGCCTAGAGCCTGTGGATCTGCCTGACATTATGATATAGCTTGGAACAGCTCAAAATCCACCCTCGCAAAGTCCACGGGAGTAAGAGGATTAGGAGCACTGGTAAATTAAATGCCAGTTTCTCCAGAAGATGAGCGGAGGAGGCTCTGCTGGTGCCCTCCCGGCCACGGGCTCGGTGCTGAGAGATGCTGGTTGGTGAAAATGTCCTTCCTCTGAGAAAAAGCTGCCACTGATGCCCTGAACTGTCCTCTCCCTCGGGTCTGTCCCTTGGCCTTGGTGGGTGTCACCTCTCCCAGAGAAATGGCCCCACAAAGCACTTGGTTTTGGCTGCCCCGCCCAAGCTGCTTGTCTGGTACAGAGGGACAACGTTTGCCCAGAAACATGAGGCTGAGGCAGAAAATGTAAACTGGATCTATCCCTCTGCTATGAAATACAGTGAATTACTTGACCTGGAGAAGAGTTATGGTGGCTTTGGGAACTCGCGGGGAGAGGAGAAATGTTGGGCAGATTGGCCAAGGCAAATGGTAACGAGGATTTATGGGGTCTGCTGGTGGCAAGAGTTTATTTAGGCTCCTACAAAGTGCTCCTGAGAGAGGGGTGTGGATGTGTGACAACAGGATGGCAGAGGCCACAGGCAGTGTCGCTCAGCTCAGTCTGGTGCAGGCACTGAACTGGCCGAAACAAGAAATTAATGATGGCAGAAGACTCCAGGGTGGCTTTTGCACTGGAAAGCGGATCATTTTGGGGTTCTTTGGAGCACATACACCACACAGGCCCCAACCAAGCTGTCTGCAGCTGCCAGCACCGGCATTTCCTTCTGCTCCTCTGAATCACAGCCGCTGGAATCCACCTCCCCGTATGTGGCAGCTTCCCAAAACTGTGCAATTAAACAAGTGGCTGGTAATGAAGCAGGAGAAGGGGCTGCTCTGCTGTGGATGTGGGAAAGGAAACAAATGTTTTCATATAAAGGGAGTTTACACTGCGTATAAATCTGAATGCCAGAAGCTTAATACATTGTGGACAGAAGCTGTTCCATCATTCTGGGGCTATTAAATTTTTTAATCAAACGCTTTAGCTATTAAACTACCAGGGGTTGACAAGGGCTGGCTCTTCCTGGAGGTTAAACCCACCACGATCCAAACAAATACAAAACTAATTCCAGGTTCCAAAGGAACAGAGGAGTCAATATAAAGGTAACATTTCCCAGGGGCTGGCTGGTCCCATCCACCTGATGGAAGGTGCGACCTGAGGTTTGGGGGGGTCTGGTTGTCTGTCCAAAGTCACCCACGGAGCATGTGGCAAACCTCTGTGAGGACTGGGGCTCTCCTGCCCTGCCCTGCCCTGCCTCCTCCCAGCATCCCAGATACCATCTGGGCACTCCAGAGTGGGATGCTGCCCACGGTCGTGGCTGCCTCCACGTTTTGGCCAAGTGTCACAGCCGGGAGGTCTCACATCAGGAGGACAAAGAGCTTCCCCTGGACCGTCACAGCCCCAGGAGGAGCTGCTGCTGGTGGTGGCTGCTGTCACAGCAGCCCTGCCCTGGGCAGCTGTGCTGCACAGCTGGATGCCCTGCTAGCCCTAACCCAAACATGTCCAGCAGAGCTGCAGGAAGGCAGTGCCACGGGGAAGCCCCGTCACGGCGGCTGTGCCGGCAGCCGGGGGCTCGCTGGTCCATCACGGCTGAGGAGCTGCGAGCAAGAGCACTGACAGGCTGTGATGGAAAGAACCAACACAGAGGAAGCAGTGGGAGGAAAATACCTGCAGCCTGGCAGTTTAAAGCTGGTTTTAAAGGCACAGAGAATATTCGTGGTGGGTGAGAAATGTAGAAGTTGACCTTGACTCAGTCGCCTCAAACACGGCAGTTTGCTGCAGTCCTGCTCTGGCAGAGGGGCTGGTCATTACTCCTGGCACTGCCCACGTTCCCTGAGCTGAGAAGATGCTGGGAACAGCTCTCCCACCCTGAGATCTGCCTGCCTGGCCTCTCCACAGCATGGCCACAGCAGTGTCATTTCAGTGTCTTCTCTCCCAAATTAATCCATAACTTATTGTGCAGACAAAGTTTCAGGGAAGGTGGCAGCAGGTGATTATGAATTCCTGCCTGGATCTCGGCTTCTTCCCTCACATACCGAAACCCTTGCAGGTTTTCCCTCAGGTAGAGCTGTAGCTTTGGATTTGCTCTTTATCCCTCTAAATGCATAATCCACCCAAACCCCGCTGGTCCCTCGCAGCTCATCCCGACAAGGCAGCGCTGCATGTGCCTAATAACTTCTTCTTTTAAAAAACATTTGATTTTATCCCTTCTAATTGTTTTTCCCTGCAACCTGGAGGGGGAGGGAGGCAGGGGGGGACATGTAAAGCTGCCAGCTTGCAAGCCTAAAAAGCTGGATCTTCGAGCTCCCTGAGTTCAGGAGGGAGGTTGTGCAGGTGTGAGATGGATGGATGGATGGACAGACAGACACAGGCAGAGCTGAACTCTGGGGCTCACTGGCCTCCTGATGTCCCTCTGGGCTCTGAGCCTGGCTGGGCGACCTGGCAGCCCCCAGGCACAGCTGGTGGCAGAGGTGACAGAGCCCTGGTGCCACTGCAGGAGGTCACTGGTGGTGGCTAAAGCCAAGTGCTCCCCGCAGCTGCTCTCCCTGTCATCCTCCAGCACGCACAGACCTCCCAGTGCTCAGCGCCTCCCAAAAGAGAGGCCATTCAAGCATCAATGTTTTAGCATTCATGGAACATCCTGGGGAGCATGGACCACCTCCAGAACCAGGAGAATCCCTGTAGGATGTGTCTCAGGAGCCCTGAGATGGATGTGAGCAGGGTTGGTGGCTGCGTGCTCATCCCTGGAGCAGGAACAGCCAGCAGCCCTCGGGATCACCCTTCTCTTTGGTCTGAGCAGCTGCAGCAGCTGAAAGGGTGGTGATCTGCTCCTCTGGAGCGAGGACCCACGTGCTGCCTCCCACCTGGAATTCATGGCTCAGGAAAACGGGCACTGTGTAATTAGTGTGTGCAAGGAGGGCAATGCGGTTTCTACTTATCAGAGATCTGTGGCTGAGCTCAAGTGATACACGTGGCTTTAGGGACAGGGGAATATTTTTATTTTAAATAACAACACCTACATCTTTAATTTAGGTAGCACAATAACCATAAACCATAGAAAGCGATTCTTCATTTTAATAATTCATCTCCTCAAGTTTTACTATGATTGATCAAAGATATTAAATTTAATAAGAGAATTTATCAAGGTTATCTGATGCCAAAATGAAAGAGAGCCAGGCTGTGTTCCCTGGCTGGGGGATGCTGTATGTTTGTGTGTGTCCACATTGTATATCCGGGCACCAAATACATGTGGGTGAGGGAATAGTGAGGCCACTTTGCAGCAGTTTTCTGGGAGAATCCTTCAGCAATGTGCTCTGGCTCCAGCTTCACACCCAGCTCCCAGTGGTGGGAGCTGAACCGCGTCCCCTCTGGCTGCAAGATCCAGCCCTGATGTTACTTTTGTGGCAAAGCCACAGACCTGCATGGTGTGGAAGGTGCCTGCAGATCCATTGAGGCACATATCCCAGCACGGGACAGGGAGGAAAGGCATGGGGACGAGAGCAGGGAACGGAAAGTGGGATCCCTAACTGATGTCCCCAAGCACTGCCACTGACTCCAGGAGTTTGCATCCATCACCCAACACTGGGGGTGATTAACATCACTTTGACTTCAATGCTGTAGGTGTAACTCGATTATGGAAGGGAAAACCCGCGACTCTAATGCAGTTATCAATCTGAATTACACTCAGCATTTTTAATCATGTAGCTCACTCCAGGAGCCTTTCTGCGCTGGCTTTGGCATTGCCATGTTTTCCATACTTCTAAAAACAACCCAAAAGGGAGAAACAAGCAATGTTGGGTCCAGCACACGTGGCAGAGCCCGTGTTTGCCTGCACACAGCTCTGCTCTTTCCACTGGCCCAGGGCAGGAGGGGCCAGGCAGGGTGATGGCAGTGCTGCCCCGTGCTGGGCAGAGCTGCTCCCTGCCTGCTCCTGCCCATACATCCAGCCCTGGCCAGGAATTATTCTGCTCATGAAGAGGCCAAATTGCATTTTATATTTCTTTTTAATGCTTCATCCTCTCCTCAAGCTGAAGGATAAGCTCCGTTTATGAACGAGGTTGAAGATCCATCAAGAATTGTTCAGACAGGTCAAGCAGGAACTGATGTATTCAAATAATAACTGTAAAAAAATGTCCATTATCTATAAATTGAAGCCTGTATGGCCACAACTTCTCTCACCTCTCTGCTTAGGAACAATTCTGCTTTGGAAAGTCACGTCTCACCCAGCTCCCAGCCCAGGAGGAAAAAAACCCTTAATTTGCATTACTACAATATTGAATTGCCATTATGCTGCTGAATAAATAAAGAATGTGGTTTCTGAAAATTCCCATGGATCAACAATCACCATAAAACGCCTCATTATTGTCGATGTGGTTTATGATGGGGGCTATTAACAGGGAATGGAATTAATAATGAGGTGGAGCACAAACAACAGGCTGCGATGGGAACTCCAAGGAGAAAGGTGGGTTATAGGGGCAGGGAGCATGGCAGGGGTGGGTGAGTGGCTGCCTGGGGGCTCCTCTCCCCCAACACCCTACACACTCCAGTCATGAAAACCCCCCAGACAGCACTATCCATGTCTGCCAAGTGTGAGGTGACAGAAGGCTCTGGGCAAAGCTGCTTTTTCAGATGCAGAAGGAGGAATTTGGGGGCAGCCCCTGGGCATCTCTCTATGGACAGCATTGCTGGCTCACCCAGACAAAGCTGGAGTATGGCCCCAGGCTTCCCAGATGCAGGGTATTTTCCAAGGAAGCAGCTCTGCTGGCCAGAGAGGTGGAATCATTCATTTCAAAGACTAAAGTACATTCTGCTAATCAGGATTACAAAGGGAAAAAGAAGCCAGCAACAACTCTGTCCTCTAAGTGCTGAATTTGCCCTTGGACACAAAGAACAAATTGATAATTATTGTTCTAATTCTTTTCCCTGAAGGTCTGACTAGAGAATTAAATCTGTGAGCTTTCTAGAGACTGAATAGCCCAGTTTGTAATTTGCTGCTTCCCAAAGCACACTGTGCCATTGCTTCCTGCCTTGGGTCCTACCTGAGGGGTCACAGGGAGCCCCTTTGTAATTTGTTCTGTGTTATAACAAGTAAATAAAGCTGTCAGCTGGTGATCTGCTTTCACATCAAAAGAGAAACCCCAAAACATGAAGCAACCCCCGGGAACACAAAGGCTGAGGTGGCAAAGCACACATGGCTGAGCGACAGTGAGGACAGACCCATCCATCTCCGGGCTCAGCCCCTAAAACCTGATCAGTGGTGTTAAAAAACAGTAGATTGCAAAGACATGCAGAGTCTAATATTATTTAAAGCCTCATAAGTCAGCAATAACACTTTAAAATCCTCCTTAAATCTTGCCAGGAGTCGAGGCAGGTTTGTTTGAAGCCGAGAGAGGATGAGCTGCGTTTGATGTGTTGTGCACAGGGCTGGAAGGGAGCAGAGACCATGGTGAGTGCCTGGTTGCACTGGGGTGGGAAAGGAAGAGACTTCTGAGATTCCATGGGCAGCTCCTGCTCCTGCTGGGAAGGGCTGTGTTGGTCCTGGCCAGCGATGGTGACGTGTCCCAGCTCCTCGGCACCCTCCCGGCAGAATCACGTCCTGCTCGGTGATGCCACTGGCTGTGGCTGTGCCCTTGTGCTGAGCCCATGACCTCACAGGGATGGACTGATCTTCCTCTGGGCTTCGGAGTGCTGCCACCGCTGGGCCCATCTCCGCAGTGCCAAGCAGTGACCTGGCTATTTATAGCCTGGAAAGGATGTTGAGAGCCTCGGAGACAAGGGATATCATCTGGGGATGGAAACAATACAGGGCATTACGAGGCCTCCCTGACAGCCAAAGTCATCTCTCCTCTAGGGGACTGAGGGCAGCAATTCCTCGTGCCGAGGTGGGAGCATCACCCCGTGCCCGCGGGCGCTGCTGTGAGGCGAGGACCGGCACGCGCGGCGCAGGCTGTGGCACGGAGCCAGGCGGCTGTCAGGAGCCTCACCGCCACCACTCGCTCGTCACAACGTGGGCTGGAGATGGGAGATCTGTTTTTCCTGGTTAATAAGGTTTATTTTTGTTCTGAATGAATAATACATGATTAGTGTCAAAATAAATTACAGTCCTTCCATTATAAACCACTTTGCTGTTCTGTATCTTCTCCTCTCCCCTGTCTTTCTGCTTCTTTCAACTATCTTTCTTTCTCTTTGGCTTCTTCTCTCTCTTTAAAGCTCCCTCTTCCTCTTGTCACCGTCACACCACTCATTTCACAGCAGCAGAACAGAATATAAATGCGCTGCCTCAGGGCTCGGCGAAGTTAAGCGCGTGTTGCGTGAGGAAGCGCTGATTGGCCTAAATTATGTAAGAGCAACTCAACGCGGCTGGGAATTCACTCCTTTGATAGAAACAATAATAATATCAAGATTTAAATGCCTGCATTTTCCAGCCGTGCTGGGGTCCCAGGCTGAGGGAGGGAGCAGGGCTGGGTGCTCACTCCCACACGGAGCCCACCCAAGGGTTGGCTCCCCCGGGGGTGGGAAGTCCCAGGGCACAGACAGCTGAGATGGCATCGTTGAAGCATCCCTGGCTTTGCTTTTTCATAGAATCAGACTGGTTTGGGTTGGAAGGGATCTTAAAGCTCATTTAGTTCCACTCCCCTGCCATGATCAGGGACACCTCCCACTAGCCCAGGTTGCTCCAAGCCCTGTCCAACCTGGCCTTGGACACTTCCAGGGATCCAGGGGCAGCCACAGCTTCTCTGGGCAACCTGTGCCAGGGCCTCCGACCCTCCCAGGGAAGAATTTCTTCCTAATATCCAATGTAACCCTACTCTCTGGCAGTTTGAAGCCATTCCCCCTTGTCCTGTCACTCCAGGTCCTTGTAAATAGTCTCTCTCCATCTTTCCTGTCAGCTCCCATCAGTACTGGAGGCACTGCTGCCACTTCCATGCCACTGAGGCAGGAGGGAGCTGCTGCCTCTCCCCCAGCAGAGCCAGGGCATGACAGGCTTCAGCTGGAGCCTGATTGCTCTGTCGGCAGGACAGCCAGCTCTGAGATGTGTAATTTAACAGAGGATATTCAACTGCAGACTCCTTGCAAAGATGCCTGGAGCAGGTGACTCAGGTGAAGTGCTGCAGGCTCCGAGGTGGGATCGCTGCATTCCCGTCTGTTGCTGAAGAGCCAAGGGGCTGTATTTTTCTTTATTCCATCATTACAAAAAGAAGCAGCTTCATAAAATATTTATATTTCTAAAAATAATTGATTTTCTTTTAAGACCCTTTAAGTAAAACCTTGGGGTGGTGTAAGCACTGTCCAGGGCACACTCCAAAGAGAACAAACCATAATGGAACTGCCAGCACAGCCACTTCAAGGGAGGACCAACGGCTTTATTTAATTACTTTATACAATCTGGGCTCTGCTGCTCAGCCTCAAACAATGGAAAATGATCAGAGTCTCCGCAAGGACCCACAGCTCAAGGCTGCTCTGGTTCCTGACGGAGCTGCTGAGGGAGGTGGGGCTTTGGCAGTTTGGGGACAGTGGGAGAAAGGGTAAAGGCATCTTGGGAATTTGGGACTCCAAGGGTATCCAGGAGCCTCAGCCCAGCCAGGGGGAGCACTGGGGTGGGAACACCCACGTGTTAACTTGCTGCAGTAAAAAGAAAAGGTGATCCCCTTTAGGTGCTTTGAAGTTTCTTCAAGTTTTCCCTCAGTTTTCCCACGTCTGGCCACCCGCTGGCACAGGGCTGGGCAGCAGGTTCCCATCGCAGCCTCTGTGAGAGCAGCACAACACACAGGTGCTGCAGTACAGAGATTTTCTCTGCAAAGGAAGGGCTTGCCCAGGTGGGGCAGGCTGCATTGGCCTCACCTCAATTTGCCCACACCAACCTGCGCAGAACAGCCCTGCTCTGCACGTGGAAAACTGTGGCATTCATAAGGCTGCTGAGGTAAAATGGGATGGGAGAAGCCCGGTCCTTGCTCTCCATCATCTTACCATGAACTTCCCAAGAACAGTGCCCTTCACTTACAGCTTTTCTAAACACTCACCCGCACCCCAGGGCAGCCGTCCTTGCTCTTTTGTTCTCCATAAAACAAGACACATCCTGACCTTTCCCAAAAGAGAGACGATCTCAGTTTGATACATTCCAGGGAACAATGTGAATCTCATTCCCGTTTATTACCCTTGTCAGAAGGTTACAGAAACCCTCGCTCAGATTATGGTGCTTAACCTGCTGCCAGCCCCAGCAGTAAATCCCAGCCGCTGCCTGCGCCAGTACCCAGGGCAGGGTTTGGCCATCAGGTGGATCTCCAGAGCTCTGGGCCTCCTGAGCCAGCAGGTCAAAGACCCACTACTGCTTTAACCTCACTTATCCCAGTAAATCTCCTTCGGGGCAGGAGGGTATCAGAGCCGACTGTTTTATAGGCACGATGTTTCTGCCTTCATGAGGTATAAACCCAGCCAGGGAAACATGTCCTGGGTTGATTTGTGCCAACAGCTGAGTCATTTAACTGGTGGGATTTACACAGGCAGGGACAAATTGGACACCTGTGCTGAGAAAGCGGAGTTCAGGCCAAAATAAAAATCAACCCCAATTGTTCGGAGGTGGCTCCACTATTATACATCAAGGGCATTGTCTTCGGAGAGACAATTCCTGTTCTGAACTTGTCCCCACATCGTCTTTCACAAATGCTTGTCTATTGTTTGAGATTACGGCATGTACATAAAAACCCTGTAAATTCCAGCGTGTTTAAGCTTTGCTGTTTAAGCATCAGCAGCCAGGGAGGGATGAAGGTTTACCACACGGGTGTTATCTAACACACACACACACACAGCTCTTGCTACCGTGGAATGGGGAGGCAGATGGTTCCCAACCTGCAGACGGCCGTGGACATGGCTGTGCTGCTGGATGGCTCTTTGTGAGGATGGCTGCACAGGGGTGTCAGGCAGGAGATGAAGGTGCCAATGACAGAATCTTTCTTAGAAGAAATAAAATACGAGGAAGGAGAGTGGTGGCCACAGGCACCGATTTCTGACGCAGAATGGGCTGAGCAGGCTGGAGGATCCGGGGGGTGCTGGTGCCGGAGGAGCTGGGGGCTCTGGGGTCTCGTCCTTCCAACCCACAAAGGATGCAGCCAGCTGAGCACCCCACACACGGGCTCCTTGCTTCCCTTTTAATCATACTTCAAACCCAGGGTAACGACTTAAAAATCTGCAAAGGAAGTAGCCAAGGGAGACATAAGGGCTTGTTTGATCTTTTGCTGAAAGGAGAGTAGGAATCGATTCCTAACAGAAAATGCATGAGGACAGTGCTGGAAGGAAAAGCCAGAACAGAGCTGGGACCAGCCACACGTGGGGGGTTTGTGCTCCCAGGACATGCTTGGCACCTCGAGGGCAGCAGCCAAGCAGTTGGCATGGTCAGGCAGTGACCCCGGCACCAATTCCTCTCTGGATTGCATGTGGAGGCAGGGAAATCCGTGAGGATGAGGCCAAGCCCTTGCCTGGGGTAGGGGCCCTGCCCACCGTCAGGCAGTCTGTGCCACAGCTTCCCAAAGCTGCTTTAGCAGGAGCAGAGGCTGCACGGAGTAGGAGGAGGAGGTGGAAAAGGAGGAGAAGGAGGAGAGGGAGAAGAAGGAGGGTGAAGCCCATGCAGTGTTGATTCTTGCTGGCAGGGAAGCAGTGCCAGCCTGTCCTGAACAGGCGTCCCTGGAGAGCTCCCGCCGGCTCTCCCGTCTCCACCAGCGTGAGCCTCGAGTGCTGCCTCGGGTGCTGGTTTTCAGTGCCAGGATTTAGAAGAATGAAATCTAAAGGCTGGCAAGAGGCATGAAGGGAAGTCGCTGCCTCCAACAATAACAGCATATTTCAGCAGCTGAATTGAATATGACCCTTCCTATGCAGCAGGTCAGCAAACAAATCAAGGGATTAATTGCTGCTGTCGATACATATCTCAGCAGCATCCAGACACTTATAACTGTGAGTCAGGCTGTGGCCACACTGCCAGAGCTGCTGTGTCCAGGCCTGGCACCCGTGGCTGCTCCCGCTGCCGGCAGGGACGTCGGCTGGGTCACTCTGCTCTGCTTCCAGCCCATGTGCACAGTGACTCCGGCTCCTTCCAGAGCCAGCCGTGCTCACACAGCATTTCCCCGAGCTGGTTCTGGCCCTGGACGGTGCTCACTGCTTGCTGCACGCCCACGGCCCCACAGCACCACAGTGCCTGTCCCTGTGTCACCCTGCTAATGACAAGGCTTTCAGAAGGGGGTGGCTAATAATCCCAGCACTCTGCTTCTCACGCTCTCCTCGGCTGGCAAACCCTGCCAGCAGCCCCAGCCGCAGCGTCAGGAGCAGGAAAAGAGCAGAGATGGCTCAGCTGTGCATTCGGAGTGGAGCTGCGGGCTGGGGAACAAGGACACTGAGCGGAGAGCACAGAGGGGAGCCGGGGGCTGAGCTGGCAGAGCTGGGCTCAGCTTTGCTGGCAGCTCAGCACCATCTCCATCCCCACAAGCTGGACTCAGCAGGAACAGGGATAGCAGCGAGCCCTGGGATGTGGCTGCAGCCGGAGAAGGGCTGCAGGCTTCAGGAGACTGTACACGGACTGCTTCCCTTTGTAATTTTAATTCTGCATCTTAGATTCTATCACTAATAGAGCCAAACATTATTGAACTGGAAATGCCGTTTAATTATTTTTTAAAAAACAGACCATAGAAGAGCAGTAAATGGAAATACCAGTGAACACGGAGCACGGCGCCAGTCTCACAGCAACAAATGGGGCCCCGCTCCCAGGGCAAGTCAGCTGTGACTCCATCGAGCCACTCAGCTGCAAATTATTCCTGTCCTCTGGTGACCGTCGGCAAGAAATCACAAGCCCTTCTGCTCCTGAAAGAGCTCGAAGGCAGCGAGAACGACCTGTTTGTATTCAGGCATTCATCACAGGGATTCTTAATTAATATGCTTTATCACTTTTGTTAAAATGACCTGGGTTAATTTTAGGGGGGATTTTGGCAATATCATTGCATTAAGGGCAAATAACCTGGAACTAAGGGACAGGTTTTGTGAATCTGGATATTAATGCCTCTCCTGGAGCCACGCTGCAGTGGGGAGGGGAGGCATTAATGGTCCCATTACGGCGTATTACACAAATGGCATGTTGCCCTCATGGAGGGGATTTAATGGCTTGGTGCAATAACAGGCTAAAAGCTGGCAAGAGTAAGATAATGGACTGTAAAAAATATATGTTTATTGACACTTTTCCTCATTGTTTGGATTTCTGCAGAGTGAATCTCCTCGGCGTGCTGTGTGGGAAGGTGCCGGGACTGGATGAGACCCTCCTCCACTGGCTGGGGTGGGTGCAAAGGGGCCTGGAATTGTGTCCTCTCTGCTGCACAATGAGATGGCACAACCTGGCCCCAGATGCATCCAGAATGCAGTTTGGTTTTAAGGCCCTGGGCTGCCTTCCTGTGGGGACACCAGGCTCTGCTCCCAGGGTGGCTCTGCCAGCAGCTCATCTGTGAGCAGCAGCAGCAGCAGGATCACTGGTCACCATCCCCACGTGCCACCCCAGTGCTCCCACACCATGGGAAGCCTTGTAAAGGCCCTGGAGCAGGCAGAACTGTAGGGCTTATTTCCTGACCCATCCACGGGGTCTTCCAACACAGAGAACCAACTTCAGAGAGGGGTGTTTGTCTTCAGCTTCTGAATGTGGGGTTACAAGGGAAAGAAATCACTTGGCTGCTTCCCCAAGCGAGAAAAGGCTCTTCCAGGCCTTCTGTGGTTGTGACAGCTCCAGTCCCGGGGCTGGCACTGCAGGAGGGTGCTGGAGCCATGTGGAGCATCGGAGCCACCTGGGGCTGTCCCAGCTGAGGGGCAGGAGATGTGTGTGGAGACCCAGGCAATCACTGCTACGGCACTTGTGATGATTGTTCTGCCTGGAATCTCATGCACGGGTAATTATTACTCTCCTAATTCCATTATTCACAGTTGTGATAGGTGGTTTCACCTCTATTTCTCTCTCTCACACAAACCCCTTATTAGTATTCCCTGCAGTGAGAGTATTCCCCATCCTGCAGCCAAAACACGCCAGGAGCAGGCTGGTGCACAAGATCAGCGTGTCACAGTCACCTTTCAGTGTCTCCCATCTCCCAGCCCTGCTCTGATGCCAAAAGAGGTGCCAGGGAAGGGTGGTGCAGGGCCAGCATGCAGCTGTGGGACACATGTTCCTTCTGGGGGAGCACGGCTGGGAACCCAACCAGGTCCCCCCTGCTTGTCAGACCCCTGCTCCAGACCACACGAAGCCATTTGACTTAGGACTGTTTGGTCTGCTTCCAAAAAAAAAAATAAAAAAAGGAAAACTTCCACTTAGCCTTTCTTATGATCCATAAAACACTGCTGGAGGCTGAGACAGCTGCTGACATAAAAAAAGTTACAGCTGGGAAAGGGAACTTAATGCAGTCATACAGGATGCCCGGGATGGTGGATGCCTGGGACTGTGTGAGAGCTGGGCTGCTACTGCCAAAATAAAGCACTGTTGCTGCTGCTGCCATTCCCAGATCTGTTCCTGGAATGTCACGTGCCAGCAAGGCAGGGTATTTCCAGATTTCATTGGCACCCATGGCTTTCTGACCCCCTGGCTGGGATGTCCAGTACTGTCAGCACAGATGGTGCAGAATCACAGGATCATTAATGCTGGAAAAGACCTCCAAGATCACTGATCTTTGCCCCAGCTGGAGGAGGAAATGGTGGCTGTGTGGAGGCTGAAGGAGAATCCTGCTGCCCACCTGAGCAGGCTGGAGGTAAAGCTGGGCAGGCTACAATAAAAGTCCCTGCAACCCTCCCCATTCACATCAGGAAAGCCAGCAGTCCCCAAACTCACATCCATGATCCATCATCTTGTTTTGCCTTCTGGCAACTGGAAAGGGGGAGGCGTAAGGTGGGAGGAGGGAGGTGGTGCATGGAAGACTAATTGCAGGAGCACCTGGGGACTGTGGGCGCTGCAGGTATTTCAGATGGAAAAAAGTAATTTTCAACAGCAAATTGCTAACTGGCTCCTTAATGTCAGCCTTGAGCTCAGAAAGCACAGCGACCTGCGGTGACGCCTCGGCGTGGCTTGCCAGGCAGGGAGTGGCACAAGCCCACACAACAGCCAGGACCAGCACCAGGCCCGTTCCTGGCACTGGGACCAGGACTAGAGCAGGGTCCTGCCACGGCTGTGGCTCCTGTGATGATGCTCACAGGGGGCTTGTAATGCTCGAAGAGGCCTCGATTCAACTGTTTAACAGCAGTGTTTAAGAAGAGGAGTTGCCATGGCAACTGCTACCCGGGATTTTTGTGCCCTGGTACAGGAGATGCTGGCGCTGTGTGTGCCCGGCAGTGGTGGCTGTGTGTGCCTGGCAGTCACACTGTTCTGCCCTGAGACAGCCCGGGGCGCCCGTTCTCCTCCACGGGCACATCTGTGGGAGCTGCTCTTGGAGCCTGTGCCCAGAGGGTCCCACAGCCGAGCTCACAGCGAGGTGGTTGCTCATGGCCTGCAGCTCCCAGCTTGCCAGGCTCTTGCCCGAGCTGTGGTTTCCTCCACAAATGCTTCCTTGCTCTCCCAGCTCCCCTGATGAGCACAGTGGGCAGGAGCTTACGCTCTTAGGGAAGCAGAGACCCAGCAGTGCACCCCAAAGCAGCCAGTGTGGGGGTGCCCACCCGCTTCCCCCAGCACAGGCCATGTGGTGACACAGAGGCAACTGGCCATTCCCCACTGGTAATTACCTCGTGAGCTGTCTTAGCAGCTTAGCTGCTAACTAAGACTAGATCTCTGGTAGTAATAAAAGCAGTCCCTTGGTGGGTGGGTTTTGGCATTTCATCTCGATTCCAAAATGAATAATTTATACAAGGCTTTATTGGAGCCCAGAGTTATACAATAAATGTTCCATGCAAACACGCTCACATATTTCAATGTTAATATCTCTCCAGTGAATTTCCCTGGCAGGCCGAGCCAGGCTGGGATTGCCACATTGCTTATTTACGTAAAATATCATAATCTCACTTTTATTTGCATTTCTGAAGTGCCATTAGGGTGATTTGGAGCATATAAGCCCAGCCAATCGATTGCAGCTGCAGCTCCTGGGCCAGGGTAGGGAACAACTTCCAGGCCTCTGTGGCCAAGAG
Organism: Pachyramphus minor; assembly: GCA_013397135.1. Taxonomy (NCBI): domain Eukaryota; kingdom Metazoa; phylum Chordata; class Aves; order Passeriformes; family Tyrannidae; genus Pachyramphus; species Pachyramphus minor. The sequence continues at coordinate 709,155 of VYXB01001646.1, forward strand.
CAGGAATGGGTTTTGGCAGGCGGGTGCTGAGGGGAGTCAGAGTTCAAGGGGTGAGCGCCAGGGCACCGGGGATCAGCATTTGGGGGTTTGTAGGGGTGGTGTGTTTGCATGGGAACAGCCTGTGTCACTGGGGTCTGTGGAGCTGCAGCCTGAGCCTCTTCCTGTCTCGCTTTGGGCAGCAAAGCCTGAAAGGCAGCTTAAATCCAAGGCAGGTCTTGCAAGAGAAGGGTGGCAGCTTTCAGCAGTGATGGGCTGCAAGCCCAGCCCCCCCAAACCAGCTCTTGAGGGATTTCTTCCTTTCTCAGTGAGGTGAAATATACCCATCTACAATGATTTTGTTGCTTAAATTGCAGTTGTAGCCTCCAGAGACTAATTATCTTCTCCCTGCATTTTCATCGTTTACATTCAAGTCAGTTTAAGGGATGTGTCATGTGTTGGAAGGAGATGAGAAACTAAGAGGCAGAAATCTTCTGAGAAGCAAATGGCTTGGAAGGAAGATGTGGGAATAGGCATGTGATGAGAGCAACCCTTCTGTGAGGGGCTCCACCCTCTCTCCCGTGAGGACAGGGACAGGGAGGAGGAGGAGGAGGGTGAGTGTCCCTCAGACAAGCCCTTGGCACTATTTGGCTGCAGCAGAGGATTGTCCCGTGGGAGCGGGGCCGTGTGTGGCTGCGCTGCTCCACATCCCTGGGCAGGGGCTGACAAGCAGCAGCTTGGCCGTGCGGGGCCTGTCGGAGCCCAGCTGGCTGGCCCCCGCACAGATCCCTGCTCACAGCACTCAGGGAGCTCGAACACAGGCAAAAATGATTTCCAAGTTGTTGGTCTGTGCTCTGCTGCCCTCAGCCACGCCGGCTGCTGCCGGGGCTCTCTGACTTTACCCATGGGAAGGGGGCTTCCCGCGGCTCAGGGCTATAGCGAGGAGGGCACAGGCCCCTCACAGCCAGGAAACCTATGGACATGTCCTCTGCTCCACCCTGCTCCAAGGCAGGACACAGCAAGGATTCTCCAGGTGTCTGTGCCTGCCACCCAAACCTCCAAACTCCCTCAGTTTAAGCATGTTCTCGTCTGGTTTTGTCCTATCTCTGCAAACTCCACCTGCAGCCGCTGATGCAGCTCAGAGGAGTGAGGGCTCTGCAAAGTCCCCTCCTGTGCCTGGCTGGGTGGCAGCAGCCCCCTGGGACACAGCAGATCCACTCCTCCTGCTCTGGGGAATGGGAACTTCAAATGTTGTGGGTGAGCCTGATGGGAGAGATTCCAATGAAAAGCAGTAACCACTGTTTGAGAAAATTAATTGAATTTATTTGACAAATACCTGCAGATCCAGGGAGCAAGCGCACACATACCTGGAAGAATTGCTTCAAAGGAAGCCTATTGTGGCTGCTGCCAATTGTTCTGCTCCTTTTTCATTTTTTTTTTTCTCTTAGAACTGCTCTGAGCCGGAGAGCTGGTGACAGAGGAGTGCATTTCATCCACAGCAAACCCAGCGGCACCTGGCCTATTCCAGAGGATCTCCACAGGCCATCATTGTCTGGCGCTGCCACTGTCTGGGCAAATTTAGCACATAGCCAGTGGGCTGCTTTAATAGGAGTGCTGCGATTGCAGGAGAGCTGGAAATTTATATTCCCCTGTAATTGCCACAGCACACCTTAGTGCTGCTGCTGGAGCAGGAAAATGGTTCTCCCCAGTGTGCTGGGGACACAGCAAAGATGCTGGCACCAACAGGATAGTGAATGCCAAGGAACCTCATGTGTCACACAGACTGAGCGTAAACACTGAAGGAGCAGCATCCCTGAAAGAGCTGCATTCCCACTCAGAGAGAGGTAGAACATTTTCTTAAACCTAGGGAACATTCTACCCCCTGCACACTGGGATTTGCACGGGGCCCTCACTTCAGTGATAATGGCATTTGAGAGTTTGGAACAGATCTTAATGCACCGTGTCCCTTGTATCTCTTGTCTAAGTAAAATGAGTTTGAATTTTTCATTTTACTTGCAGAGTTGCGATCTGGAAGAGACATTCTTGTACTGAAAAGCATCCGCTTTTAGATCCACCCCTCGAGGCATGCAATGACACGGGTGCCCCGGTGCCTGTGCCTGTCACAGCACAGCTGGATCCTGGCAGGGGTCACAGCTCCACAGGCTCTTCAGCCAGGTGGAACATCTCAGAAATGCCTCAGGGCTCAGGACAGGCTCCTCCTCCCTGGACAAGCAGATTCAAGCAGGGTGTTTTGTGCCATGATTCACTACTGAGCTTGGACAGTCCTTGCCCTGACTGACCCCAGTCTGGATGAATCACAGAATCCCAGCATGGTTTGGGTTGGAAGGGACTTTAAGGATCACCCAATTCCACCCCCTGCCATGGGCAGAGACACCTCTGCAGAGACACTAGCCCAGGTTGCTCAAAACCCTGTCCAACCTGGCTTTGGACACTTCCAGGGATGGGGCAGCCACAGCTTCTCTGGGCAACCTGTGCCAGGGCCTCCGACCCTCCCAGGGAAGAATTTCTTTCTAATATCCAATCTAAACCCACACTCTGGAAGTTTTGAAGCCATTCCCCTTTGTCCTGTCACTCCAGGTCCTTGTAAATATTCTCTCTGCATCTTTCCTTGTTGGCTCCCTTCAGCTACTGGAAGGTCACAATTAGGTCACCCTGGAGTCTTCTGTTCTGCAGGCTGAACAATCCCAATTCTCTCAGCCTTTCCTCATAGGAGAGGTGCTCCATCCCCAGCAGGGAGCAGTGAAGGTGCTGCAGGCTGGGTGGCACCAAGCCTGGGGGTTCTTCATCCTAGGCCAGCCCCGGCCATCTGGACAATGTCAGCCAATTCCTCATATCCCTTGGGATCATGCTTCCCTGCCCTCCACCGTGAGCTCAGGGGTTTGGCTGTTGCTGCTGCCCTGCAAGAGCAGGAACATGAACACTCCTTAAAGTCACTGCTGTACTGGAATAAAAAGTTATCTGTAACCCTGCAGGGATTTGGCAAAGATGCTGGCATGAAAATAGTTTGTAATGAGCTTTAAGACATATTAATGAAGAGAAGTATAATTATTATTTCTGAGTTCAATTACAGCCCCTGGATTACAAATATTCTCCCACAATCCCTCAAGAAAGCAATGCATCTTGTGTCTGCAATTAAATAAACTGTGTATCAAGGGGAGGGAAGAGGATTAAGCTACAGAAGAAAGAATTGCTTCAACTTGACTGCGGTGGCCCCTCTCCTCCTCCCGCCCAGCTCTCGCTGCTTTGAGGAGAAGAATCCTCACTCAGCACAGCCCAACGGTGATAAAATATTCCTTGGGAAGCTGGTGGTTGGCTTGGTTCCAAAGTCTTCGGCATCTGTAATGCAGCAGTTGCCATGTTAGTGGAATCTAATAAACTCCTTTCTGCAATATTTATGGAGGCACACACCTGTACAGTTCTGCTGCCCAAAGATGCAACCTAGGCACTTCTTCAGGGTTTTTCCTTCCCTGGTTACTGAGCATGAGGACAAAATGTAGGAATTTGCCTGTTTCCTGTGCAGGAGTGTGACCAAAAGCACAAAGTACTGAAAACTGTGGAGCTGCAAATGCAGGGCATCACTGCACGTCAAGTGCTGGGAAGCTGCACATGGAGCGTGGGCAGCTTGACCTTGGCAACACAGCAGGAACATTGGCAGTGTTAAAAACAATGCTGTCCCTGCAGAATAGCACAATCCAGGGCTGGAGCAGCTCCTGATGTGCCTTCTGACTTCTTGGCCGGAGCAGTTTGTCTCTGGAGAGCTTGGAAGGGAGGAGAAGACGGTGCTCAGCTGTGTGTGAGCAACACGGGGCACTGCATTGCTTTCCCTCGCTGGAGGAAATCCATTACGGAGAGGATCACCCTGCCATGGATGCCAGCTGGCACAGGGCCAGGCTCCCACCAGGCCAGAGCAGCTCCATGGCAGCTGAGGGCTGCAGTGTCCACATTCAATCCTTATGCCAAGGAGACTGTGCCCACTGTAGCACATGTAAGTTACCCACTGCCTTCCTGGGCGCTGCCGAGGAACTTGGGTTCCTTATTCTCCTGTTAAGCAAGATAACAAAAACACAGCCATACAGAGTGTAGCAGCTTCTCCTTAAACATCACTATTGTCTGCAGATGAAGCAGAGCCAACGCTCGTTTCCATTCCCTCAGAGCCCTCTCTCTGAATGGGTTTCTTGTGCACCTGATTGTTGTTCAGTCTCTCCTGCCCAACACGCGGTTCCGGGGCTCGCTTTTGATCGTGCTGGCTGCAGGACACTTGTTCGTCCTGTGAACCCTAGTCCTTTGTTCCTGCGAGTGTGCCACCCACAGGGAAACCTTTGTCCAAATAATCTCAGATTCCCCGAAGAGCGAGAGCTGCCGGCTTTGCTTTCTAGTTGAAGTGACAGGAAGGAACATATAGATTTATTCTTCTATTCACTGGTGGCTTTCTATTCGTGTGTCCTCGCATCAAATCAAAGTGTCAAAACAACATCCCCAGCACGCCAGCCACAGCTCCTGCCCACCAGACCGACATGTGAGGAGCAGATATTTTTAGCTGAAAAGGATAACCAGCAAGGGTTATGTAGTGAAGAAAAGGACCCAAGACAATGGTGAGAAGAAACCAAGGCACAAACTTTGACTGGAATCTGGGAGGACTGGGATAACACCAGCCAACCCTGTGCCCTGGGTGTGGGAAGAGGCACTGAGAGGGATGGGAAGACATGGCAGTCAAGTTTCTGGCTCTATGACAGTGTTACTAGAAGCCCCTGGCCCTCTTCCTGGGCTGTACTTAATTCTGACTCAATTAAGCTTTGAGCAATACCAGTGCATGCAGAGAAGAGCCCTGAAAGTCACTGCTGGAGCAGGAGTGGCCAGCTGAAGGCTTTCTCCACTTACGTGATTAACCTGTCTCTGAAGAGCAGCTATGACACATGGGACAGTGTCCGAACACTTGTGTGACATTTTCTGTACGTGATGTGAGTGGGGTGGATGGCAGAGGCACGCAGCCAGCCCTGCTCAGAGGTGGGAGATGACTCAGAGCTGTGGCATCATGTAACGGAGCTGCTCCTGGGAAACCTGCTTCAAAAGAGTCCGGACACAGGAGATCAGCAGTGGTGCTTGATGGAGGCAATACCTGATGTAGGAAGTACTTTAACAGATTGTAACGAGGAGCTGGGTTCATTACAGGGCCTCGCAGGGCTGATAACGGAGTCACTCCTGTTGCACGGCAGTCCCCAGTCGGAAGGAATGCGTAAGCGCTCCGGGCCACTGGAGCCGCTGTCCTAGTGTGATTCCTACCAATGGAACAATATTGCTTGCTGTTGCATGAACAGAACATGTCTCCTCTGATTGTTTTTTCCTGCTCTTTTGAAGATAGATGCTGTCTGCGGATCCCCACTGGTAGAAGGTCCTCTCCGAGGTACAGTTACAGCTCTTTACATGTAACCTCTGCCATCAAGAACTGAGAGCAAAAGGAAATAAATCTAAGTGCTTTTGGGATGGAGTTTTCTCTGGTTCTGGAAGGAGGTTGTGAGACCAGGCAAGAGACTGACCTCAGTGGCCTGTTCCATGGCCCTGCTCCCGGGTGTTTCAACCCTAATTATCCTTTTTTAATTTAGAGAGCTACTGATCTGTGATAATGTTCCTGGAGTGGCTTAAACTCCCACTCCTGTAGGATACCAGGGAAAGAGGTGCCTCTTCAGGAAAACGCTGATGGCATCTTGCTCTGCTAAGAGGGTGCCACCTGGCCCAGGGACCTTCTCCATCTCAGGTATCACCAGGGGGCCTGTGCCTCTACTCAGGCCAGCCCTGTCCTGGGAGACCCCATCTGCCCACAAATCAGTGACTCTTAAATACCAAGAATGAAAGTGTTGAGGCATTCTAAACTTTATGTATTGAATTATCACAAGATAAGTGACAGAAAATGAGCAAGAGTTAATTATACAACAGAGAGGGAAAGTGCCACTGCACAGCAGTCTTTTCAAAGGCAAACAGAAATATTTATAGACTCAGGACTGCAGAACTTGCTGCCGTGCTCTGGCTCGAGATGTGCTACTGATTTGTGGGGCAGCACTTTCGGGTGGGGCCATGGTGCAGGCCACAGCTCTGCTAAAAGGTAGGTCTCACCTCATGCTGAGTTTAAAAAGGCAAGCGCTCATGAGAGAGAATTTGGAAAAATTTTGTGAAATCAGAGTTTAAAAACATCCTGGTGGTTTTCTCTTTTCAGTCCCTCTGTACATTCCCCTCTCTGTATGGCTGGCTGAGGACCAGCGTGGCTGTGAGGGCTTGCAGAGGTGACCCCAGACCTCCCCACACCACCAGCTCTGCAGGGAGAGTGCCTCACGTTCCCTCCAGATCTGGGGCACACACAGAGCTCGTGCAGGTGTTCATTCCTCGGGTCACGCTGTGTCACACGATGCTTCTGCTCCATTCTGCGCTCCAAGCAGAGCTGGGAGATGTGAGGAAGTGATCCGGAGAGTTTGCACATGCTGAGAGACTTCAAACCCGATCACCATCCGAGAGCAGCCACCCTGCAGTCACCCTCCTGCAGGATGTTCCCTGCCTGCCCCCGAGGGCTATCCTGTGCCTGGGAGCAGCTGTGCAGCAGCACCACCCTCGGTGGGTACAACCTGCCAAGGGAGCAGTGTGTTCTCCCACAGCTCCAGGCCTGGCCCGGGCTATTTTCGCTATTTCAGGGTCTGACTAATCCTGATGGGAGCAGGAAGAATCTGCTGTTACCTGCAGAGGACAGAGGGAAGGAGATAGTTCATTCCCATCCCTAAAGCAATCCCTGCAGGCAGGTTTTGAGTTGGGTTTCCAATCATCTCCCTTTGGAGACCACCAAGCAGGCTTTAAGGAATCCTTTTTATTTTTAGCAGTAACATAATAGTGGTAGAAATTTAATAAACTTCACCATCAAATATTTATCCCATTACATAGGCTTAAGTAATTTAAGCTGCTGGAATCAACATGCTGGGTTTATTTTTAATGAGCCTTGTGTAAAACAGCTGCTTCCATCCTTGTCAGGTGTGTAGGGAAGACTTGCATTCACTCAAAGAATTTTTACCTCCCCAAAGAAACAGTGTTAAATAATGTACAACACACACCAAAATGTTACCTGTCACTGGTGGAAAATTAGGCTGTGGCTGGGTGAGCTTGATGTTCACTGGCATGTAGGACAGGGGAAGGGCATTATTACTATTATTATTATTATTATTATTTTACAGGCAAAGAATGCTGAGAGTAACCTGGGGGCTTGGATTTTGGATGGAGTTCAGCCTTGCTGAGCACAGTGTTCCCAGCTTGTCCCTCTGACAGCTGGGCAGGGTGGCAATGCCAGGGCCAGGCTCACCCATCTGCAGCCAGGGAAGGCAGGGCAGGGGGACTGGAGGGACCTGGGAGAAGCTGTTTGTTCCCAGATCCTTCGTGCCAGCTGGGAGCAGCATACTCAAAGCTGCTGAACATAACTGTTCCAGGTCCCTGGGGTCCTCAGCAAAGCAACCAGGCAAAAACTGGCCAGGGCTTGGAGCAAACTGGTCTAGTGGAAGGTGTCCATGCCCATGGCAGGGGCTTGGAATCAGATGACCTTAAACGTCCCTTCCATCCTGTGATTCCCTAATCTGGGCCCTTGGAAGGAGGGTAGACAGGCTTGGTGGGGGCTGAGCTTCTCCGATGAGAACCGGACAGAAGTCCCTGTCCCTCCGTGCCCACACAGGGCTCCCCATCCTGCCGTGTCCCGCATCCCCCCGTGTCCCGCATCCCTCCGAGCCCCCGCCCGGCGCGGTCCCACCGCCGGTCTCACACTGACCCCCAGCGTCGGGCCGCGGCTGAGCCCAAGCTGCTGCCCCGGCCGGGAATTAAACCCTGATCAAACCCTAATTAAACCCTGTAGCAAAGCCACGTGATAAAGCGGGAAGCGGAGGGTGAGAGCGCCTGTTCGCACGGCTGCAGTTACTGCAACCATTAAATTGGGCCACGGAAAGGTTTCTGTGAGCTGGTGCCTTTTAACAGCAAGGCTAAATTGCCAGTAAATCATTAAATCCATGTTAGCAGTGTCCTGGAGCAAACGTTAGGAGGAATTTTTTGTTGTGAAACACTTTAAAAATCCATATGCTGGGAGCAGTGGGGGTCTTCAGGAGGGCAGGAGACCTGGGGCAGGGGAGAGTGTCCAGAATTCACTGGGCAGCGTTTGGAGCTGCCTTGGGAAGGATTTGCCAGGTAAACACAGAGATCTGCTTGCATCAGTAAAGGGGGGGACCTGACCACCACCAGCAGGGCTCCAGGCAGGGCTCAGGCACCTCCAGCCGTCCCCATCACAGGGAGACCAGTGCCAAACAGCCCCCTGTAGACAGGTACTCGAACCCCCAGCCTGGGCTGGGTTCTCTGTGCCCCCTGTTCTCAGATGTCCCTTAAGGTTTGTCATTAATGAATTTCACAAGTTTCCTCTTTGCTGCTCTTTCTCACAAAGCCCACATACAGCTCTGTTGTGTTAATTAATTTTTTCAGATACTGGCTTTCCACATTTGGTCCTCAGTAAGACACTTGTAAGAAATGCAAGATAAGGCTGAAAGAGGTTTCTCACACTGCAAGCATAAAGTTTCATTATGTACCATAAATTCCCTGTGATTTCTGTGTCAGGGCTCTCCAGCTCCTGTAATGAGCACTCCTCTGTGACAGAAATAAGGGGTTTATTCCACGTGAGTGGTGCAAAGGTCCTTGGGGCAGTGGTGCTCTGGGCAGCTGCATCAGAGGGCTGCAGACCCTTATGAATGTTCAGTTGTAGATGGGGTATTAACTCCGAGAAAATTTTCCAGGAGACAGTGCCTCTGGAAGACCAAACCTTAAAGGTCATCCAGTTCCAAGCCCCTGCAGGGCCACCTTCCATAGACCAGGTTACTCAGGGCCCTGTTCAGCCTCAGTGTTCACCAACATTACCTGAGCTGGCATGACAACACCGTGTGATGGAAGAGAACAGCAGCTAAAAATTTGTGCCTTCAAATCTTGAGCATAAGACCAACTCACCCTGCTGAGGAGGTGGTAGGGAGGAAGGATGCTGGTTATTGGGAAGCAGATCTTCCTCCTGCTTTCTCCCCAGCAGAATTCAGCCACTTTAACCCAAAACACCTTTCCTGTGGCAGGAAAAGGCCATCCCTCCTGACGGATGGCTGTTGAGTTTGACAGACCTAGCATTCAACAGTTAACAGCCAGTGTGTTTACAGGCAACATTTTTTTTGGCTGCTGTCCCTGGCATGTCAGTCGTGTTTAGCCAAATGAACTGGGAGGATTATAACAGACAGGGACTCTGGTGCAAGTGACAGGCGCAGAGACAAGTGCTGCAAGAATCTCATTTACACATTGAGTTTCACAGCCCGACTCTCCCTTCCTGCTCCATAAGCTCATCAGCTGCTGCTGCGGAGCCGCCAGCTTTCACAGGAATGACGGAGCTCACAAAACCTTCTTATTTTTTTTTCCTGCCTGCTTAGACAACAGATTCTAATAAAACCCACTTTTTAATATTGTTGAGAATAACCCCCCTTTTATGTGGAAATGTGGGTTTAATGTAAATAGTTTGTGCTGCTCTGATTCCCTGTGAGGGCTGTTGGCAGTCCCCACATCGCCTTTCAAGTCACTCAGGAGACATTGCTGCTGCTGAGATGGGGACAGATCTCAGAGGGATCACGGTCTCTCCCGGGTGCTTTCTGTGCTATGTGACAGTTGTTATCTCAGTTGGATTTCAGAAAATGCAGCAACATCTGCAGCTGTGAAATTGCCACCACCTGCCCCCAAAATAACATGGTTAGAGGGGAGAATGGGGTGAGTGTGACACAAGAGCTCTGGAGGGAGGCCTGCCATCCTGGCTCCATCTAAGGTGCTTTGTCCCTTCAAGCGTCCAAGGCCACCCGCAGAGCCTCAGGTGCCTGTGGCCCTGTGTCTCATCCTGTCTGGGCCCTTGACTGCGCTGGGTCAGAGAAGCTCCAGGGGCTGCTTCCTCATCCCTTGGACATATATATCAGCTTTCTAAAGCAGCATAAACAACACAAAACATACAGTGTTATTAAAAGTATTTATTACAATTGTCAACATTAAATTTCCTTTACCATTTTCAGTTTGCTGTGGAAATTAAAACAACTACCGAGTTTTCCAGCTGCAGAAATACTGTTCATCAGCCAGTTTTAGTCTGCTGCTGTTTACAAGACAGTATGTTTTCAATGCCTAATAAAAACAATCATCTGTATTCCATGGCTGCAAGCAACAGCACTGCAAGAGTGGAGCAAGTCGAGAAGCTTTTGGAGAAGAATATGAATTATCTTACCCGGAGAACAAAGCACAAAAGGGCCCTGGGCACCGAGGAAAATTGCACAACAATAAGCAGGCATCTCCAAACCTGCATGGTTTAACTGGGAGATTTTATGCTTTTGAGAAAATATGTCTTACTTGAATATCCCCATTCTTGCCACTTATTTCTGCCATGTTGCTCCTGTTTTTTAAGGCCAGGATGAACAGAGAAGCATTTAATCAGCCAGGCTGGATGGAGGGGCACAGGTACCACCGAGACTTGTGGGATGGCTCTGCAGTGAGCAAGAACATTAATGGCTGCTATAAAAAAACCGAGCTCCTGTGCCCTCAGATGGACAGAATTATAAAAATCCCCACAGCGTCCCCAAAGCGCTGAATTAAGCGGAGAAAGAGCTGTGTTTAATGTGATGGATGGAGCCCACGAGCCCCATAGTGGGACACAGCCGTCAGGGCACCAGCACCTCCGTCGTTCCCCACAGCAGTGCTCCTCCTGCCCAGCAACATCAGCGAGGATAATTGCATACTTAAATCTGGGTGCTTTGCTACACAGAAATTCATCTGCTACCGTCAGAGTCCTTGAAGTTAAAGGGGGATTTGAGTTACTGACATAATTTGTTCCCTGAGGGCTGTGGAAACGAGAGAGAGGCACATCTGAGTAATAATTCTCTGACCACATCTTGGATGGGGGTGAGAGCTGCTCCAGGAGGAAGATATGATGGGAAGCAAAAGATCTCAAAGGTTTATAAACTCTGTGGTGCCCAGGCAGGACAGGGTTGGGTTGTTCCTCAGGCAGCAGCCGTGAGGGAGATCTTGGGTAGTGGGTACTCAGGAAGAACCTGACGTGAGCTTACAGGAAAGATGGGGCAAGACTATTTCCAAGAGCCTGGAGTGACAGGACAAAGGGAATGGGTTCAAACTGAGTAGGTTTAGACTAGACATCCCTGGAAGTGTCCAAGGCCAGGCTCCAGTGCCTTGGAGCAACCTGGGCTAGTGGAAGGTGTCCCTGCCCATGGCAGGGGGTGGGACTGGGTCATTTTCAGTGTCCCTTCCAACGCAAACTATTCCATGATTCCGTGATCTGTGCCCAGCTGTTTGTGCTCCCTTCGCCAGGCGCCGTTCGGCCGCGCTGCCCGAGCGCTCCGAGCCGAGCGGCTCCACAAGATGGCGAGCGCGGGCCCCGCGCGCTGCCAAGATGGCG
>VYXB01001646.1:729060-742707 GCA_013397135.1 Pachyramphus minor
AGAGAGGGCTTTGGGGCCATAACACCGGCGCGGCCCGGGGTGGGCAGCGGCGGTCCCGGTGCTTGTCCTGTGCCCCCACCCTGTGCCGTCCCCTTGGCTGGGAAAAGGGGCTAAACTGATCCTGCGCTTTGTTTCTTGTGTGTTGCTGTGGCTCGAGCATACAGGGGATGGTACAGGTCGCTCCTGTGTGTGCTTGGAACTCTTCAGTTTTAAGCTCCATCTTGGCTTAGCAAACTGCTGTTGGCAAACTGCTCTACAAGTGAGCTAAACCCTTGTTTTGCTCAGCACTAATTAAGCCCACACTGCAAGAACTTGGTGTTTTTTATTATGCCAGTATTAATTAAAGAAAACTTAGATTTGTGGTCGCCATCTACTGACTTGACAAGACCACAGGAATTAATTCTTTGACTGTAGCGTCTCAGCGGTCTTTTATCGTCCTTCCAGGGATGAAGGCCGTGGCTGTGACCAGCTCAGCTCCTCAGGATGCCACACAAGATCGGTTTCACCGTGGTCAGCTCGTCGGGACACGAGGATGGGTTCAGTGCCCGGGAGCTGATGGTTCATGCACCGACGGTGAACGGGTGGCGCTCCCCCAGGTACTGCCAGGGCATGGTCCTGGAGCTCTGACGTTCTGGAGAACTGAGTTTTAGATGAGTGGGAGCTGTGCCAGGCACGGCCAAGAGCAGTTTGCAGGACCCCAGACCACACTGATGAAACAAAAAAGTTACTTTAGTCCCATGGAATCCTCATCCTGAGGAGAAAAAAAGCACCTTGGTTGCCACCTAAAGGCACCACCTTGCATTTTAATAAAGTCCTGGAAAAGGGAAAAGCACTTTTGTTCTTGGCAGACTTGGAGCTTGCAGCTGCTTTGGCTTAGTGTGAAAAATCTGGCTGTCTCAGCACGGCCTTCTGATAGGTGTGGGGCACTTGAACATACACATATGTGCAGTAAAGGGAAGGGAAAAGTGTTTCCATTCTGCTCTTGGGGTTCTTTTTACAATATTTGTAATGATGGTTTAAACAATAGTAATGTGAAAGTTTCGTAATTCAATGTTGCTCAAGTTGGAAGTGAAGTCCTCTTTAAAAGGATGGTTTCATTTAGAAACTGTGTCTGTTCCAGGCTCTGTCAGTATCCCCAGGAGATCATCCTGCAGTTGGTGGAGAGGTGTCGGATACGTAAGCTGCAGCTGCTTGCTCACCAATACATGATTTCCAGCAAAATTGAGTTCTACATCAGTGAAAGTTTGCCTGAATACTTCTCTCCATATCAGTCGGAGAGGTTTCAGAGACTAGGGTGAGTCAGAAAGCTCTGCGTGGGTTTATTGTCTTAATCAGAAAACTTTCAGGGGAAAATAATATTCATTATGAGTTGCAAGAGGTGTGGACATGCTGTAAAAGCAGCAGAGAGACCCAGGACTCGTGTGGATCTGTGACAGAGCTGCAGATGCAGGTGTAAGAGGCACCTGCAGAGGAACAGCCGTGTCAGATGACAGCAGATGCTGTCTCAGTTGTGAGGGAGTTTTAAACCTTACCAGGGTCCTACCCCGAGGAGCAGAAGTCTGCCTGTGTGTCTGCACGTGTCCTCTCCTCATGTGTTGTGTTTCCTTTCCCAGCTATGTCCCTCTCTCAGACAACGAGAAGACTGACTTCAAAGCACGGGAGTTAAAATCTGTGTATGTGGATGCAGTTGGCCAGTACCTGAAGCTGATTTTCCATAAAAATTATGTCAATAAATACAACATATACGGACAGGTGAGCTAAGAGTCTTTACCTGGTAATCCAAGTGACACTTCCCTAGAACAGAGCAGGCACAGAAATCTGCTGCTTTGATCTGCAGAAGCCAAAAATGTTGGTTGAAAGCTCCTGGTTTTATTTTGGCTTGTTTTAAAACAGAAGATAAAAATAACAGGTTAGAAGTGACTTGGAATCCTGACCAGGTTTATGCATTTCTATTTTCTTTGAATCTCTGCAGGTTGCCCTGGTAGCTGTGAACATCATTGGGGATCCAGCAGACTACAGCAATGACAGCATGAGCAGTGTAAGTGCAAAGCATCCCTGTCCTCTTGCTCAGGTGCTGCTCTACCTGTTCAGATACAGGTTCCTGGGGTAATGGGATGTATCTTTCTTCTGGCAGAGCTGCCATGTACTGATTTATTTTTAATGTTCTCTTGAAACAAGAAAGTTCTCAAAAATTGAGCCAAATACAGGATACAAAAACTAAAACATAATCAGTTGGAACAATCTCATTTTTAGCCTCTCCAAATTCTCTTGTTTCAGTGTGTCCCAAAATGTAAATATTCTGGGTTGCAGAACTGCTGTTCGTTGTGGCAAGTCAGAACTTCTGTGCTGAACACACACCTGATGTTGGTGAATGTGCATTAACATTTTTTTTGCCTCCTTCCAAAGCCCTCCAGAGATAAGCTGATAGACCATTACTTGGGAATTAAATCAGATGATCCTGCCTTGGATGGAACTTACCTTGGGTAAGGATGTTCTTTGCATATACTCTGGGAAACCCTCCACTCAGTCAAGAGTAGTTGTTGGTCTCTGTGTTTTGTTGATTCCCTGCTAATGAAAAGAGAAGCCATTCCCTCAGCCTGGCTTATTGTGGGTTATTTTATTCATTTTCTGACTTCAGGAAATCTGACTCCATTTCCCCCCTGGATGACTTGGCTTTTGACATGTACCAGGACCCGGAGGTCGCTCAGATAATCCGTAGGCTGGATGAGAAGAAGCGGGAAGCCGTCCGGCACGAGCGCTACGACCACGCCAAGAAACTCAAACAGGCCATTGCAGACTTGCAGAAGGTGTTGTTGGGAGATCTTTTGTCTCAAGTGGAGCTGTGTTCCAGTGGCCCACCAGGGCCCTGCTGGTCATGTGGAATCGTAATGATTTCCGACGTATTTCCAAAGCAGTAATTTTAAATTCAGATAGCTTGGTTGAACAGTTTGGCTGGAAATAGTGGAGTATGTGCATAAGTACAGTAAGATGATTCCAAGAAGTGTACAGTGAGGTGATTCCAGGGTATCTCACGGTTCCAATTGCAGGTGGGGGAGCGACTCGGCCGGTACGAGGTGGAGAAGCGCTACGCGGTGGAGAAGGAGGATTATGATCTTGCCAAGAAGAAGAAGGAGCAAATGGATGAGTATCGGCTGAAGGTGTTCCAGCAGCTGGAGCTCCACGACCTCCTGGATGCACAGCTGCTGGTGGGTGCTGTCAGAACTTGGGGGGGTATTCTAAATAGAAATGGCAGAGCAACCAAAAAGATTCAAAGAGGAAGAGTTATTACACAGCAATTACGACACTTATATGAGATTTTCAGTTTCCTGTTTGGGTTGTGGATTTCCCCAACACTCACATGGTGTTTTATGAACATGCCTAGCTCTCCATGAGTTATGTTAAACTGTTGAGGTGTCAAGCAAATGGCATTGGAATCCTGAATGTTTTACATGATTTCAGGGCTACCTGGTGCAGGTGAATAAGATAATTTCTTGTCTTTTGGAAGGGCAGAAGAGTCTCTGGCTGGCATCAAGGCTTAACCCTATGGAATCCATGTGATTGTTTTTTATATAGATATAGTTTTATGTTGTTCTTAGGAGGGGCAGCTTTGTAGTCTCTCCACACAGACATCCACACAGAATTATTTTCTCATTGTTTGATAAAGCTGCATCCAGTGGGAATGATGACACACCTGTGAGCCAGGTGTGATGTTTACTTGAAAGCACAGAATCCTGCTGACAGCCAGAGATGTAGCTGTACTAACTGCTTTTATAGCACATTTTTAGCCCTGCTGTACAGAATCTCCTTCCCTTTCTCAGATCCGAAAACCACCCGATTTGCCTCTGGGGCCCGTGGCTGACGCTGGGAGCCCCCAGTGCTCCCCTCCTGAGCACACAGAGCAACCTGAGGGACAGCCCT
The DNA here is from genome assembly GCA_013397135.1 of Pachyramphus minor. Classification (NCBI taxonomy): domain Eukaryota; kingdom Metazoa; phylum Chordata; class Aves; order Passeriformes; family Tyrannidae; genus Pachyramphus; species Pachyramphus minor. The sequence goes on from VYXB01001646.1 coordinate 732,979, forward strand.
GGAGGGCAGAGCCTGTGCTGCAAGAGCAGTCTGTGGATCCCACTGCTGCTGAGCCCACTGTTCCCCAGCAGCCCCCTCCTCCTCCTCTGACTCAGCCCACAGCCTCCAAGGAAAATGTGAGTAGTGTTACCTCTGTAGCTGCAAAAGCCATCAGAGCAAAGGACCTGGTGTCCAACCTTCCAAACAACAAGGTCTTGTGGTTACTCTCATGGTTAATTGTGCAGCTTTGATATGAGAAGTTTGCATAGAGGTGAATCCAGTTAGTGATGAAACCCCTTCACATCTGAGTCATTTCCAGAACACAGATTTTTGTCTTCTCTGTTAGGCTGAATTTTTACCATATGATGAGAGGCCTCTCCCAGCCATCTGCAAGCAGGTGGATGAAGCTGTTGCCTACCTGGAGCCAGAGGTGACTGAAGAGGACATTGGTGATACCCCAAGGACTGGCATTACTGGGGAGCCCGAACCACTCACGGAGAAGGCACTGAGGGAGGCCAGCCCTGCTGTTGACGTTTTTGGAGAAGCTTTGGTAAAAACCAACAACATAAACCCATGGATTGTTGTGCTCTGTGTTGAGTTGAGAGGATTTTTACATGTTCAGAGCTGTTACTTAGAAATCTGAGATTAAAATTTGACCTTGGTTATGTATGGATGCCTGTTTTCAGTGTTTATATGATGCTGTAGCTTGTATGTTTGATTAGCTGATGGACTGGTAAGCAGACAGGATCTGGTTGTCTGCTTTAGAGTAGGGACCCAGAACACCCATAACTTACCACTGTCTTTTATAGGGAGAGGAACCTTTGGTGTGCTTTGAAGGGCTCCTTCAGCCTGACCTGTTAATCCATTTCATTCATCGCATTTCAAAATGCGTGCTTTTAATAAAGCCAGATTCCTTAGGGAACACTTGGGGATTTCATGCTTCAATTCATAAGCTTTTTGGAGGCTCTTTCTCTATATAAATGTTGAATATGTATTGCAATATCTGTGTGGACCTTTTAAGAGATAAACTTGTTCTGTACTCAGGTTTCAGGAGCATATTCCAGGACTTGGTCGTATCGGGAAGACGCATTACTGGCTGTGTACAAGAAGCTGATGGAAGCATCAGTGAACACTCCAAAGGAGGATTTAAGGAACATGCTGAGGGCTGCTGTTTTCCTCGTCAGGAGAGCCACCAAAGACACCGTGTCTTCTGTAAGTTGGGAGAGATTTGATGCTCCAGGGAAGAACTGGCAGCCAAAATTGAAGAACCATGATGTTCAGCTACTTTGAACAAATAGTTTATAAATATACTGTTGAGTAAGTTCAAAATCAAAACAAAGCTCCCCCCACCCTGAAACTCCAAAACACCTGGGCAGTGTCTGGCATTGAGCAGATGGAAAATACTGCCCTGGACTGAGCCATGAGCTTGAGGAATATCTGCTGATGCAGTAAATGTGCAGTGAGGTTGAGCCTTTTATTTTGTTAAAATTGAAATACAGCGATGAAATTACTTTTAGTTTCCAGTTCGAGAGACTGCACTTAGCTGAAGGACACTTTGCTTTCAAATAAACCTTCAACAGAAAGAAAAGAAAAAGAATCAAGAGTTGTTACTCTTTATAAAATAATTTCTGAGGCCTTTCAGAAGCCCTGGCAACAGGTTTTCTGGAAGAGAGTTATCTGAAGTAGCTTCTGCTAAGAGTGCTACTGTTATTCCAGATTAAGAATAGATTTTACAGTATTGCCTGAAAACAGGGATCTCTGTGGTACTTTTGCTCAATGTTTCTTTTTTGTTTTCGGTTTAGGTTTTTCAAGCCTCCCTGAAACTTTTAAAAATGATCATTACACAGTATATACCAAAACATAAACTGGGGAAGCTAGAGACTTCTCATTGTGTGGAAAAAACCCTGCCAAATTTGCTTTCTAGAACAGGAGACTCTTCATCCCGTCTTCGCCTTCTGGCTTCTGCCTTCATCCAGGTGGGTGTTTCCCTTCAAATTAAGCTTTGAATTGATTCAGCAGGTCATGGAGCTCCCAGGTGGACAACACCTGATCAGACTGGGCTGTGAGACCAGGGTTGGCTGCTGTGGTGGGTTACAGCTTATCACAGAATCCCAGAATTGTTGAGGTTGGAAGGGCCCTCTGGAGATCATCCAGTCCAACCCCTCTGCCAAGGCAAGGTCACCTGAAGCAGGTGACACAGGAACACATCCAGGTGGGTTTGGAATGTCTCCAGAGAGGGGGACTCCATGCCCTTCCCAGGCAGCCTGTTCAGTACCTCCATGGAGAGAAGGTCTTAATGCTGAGGTGGAACTTCTTGTATTTTAGTTTATGGCTGTAAATATGTGGAAGGCAAACTGGCAGAACCACTGAATGTCTTTGCAGAATTTTTTCTGGCCATGTTTTGTCACCTCTGTTGTGAGGGACAGTGTGGGGATTTCTGCTGCTGCAGGTGTAGGAAGGTGTGACTCTTGGGTTCTCTGTTTCAAGTGACCTGCAGAGATGAGAATAACAGGTCATTGTCCTTGTTGCACACTGACTCTCTGTTTCTAGGAAATGGCACTGTGCACTGAAGTTAAACCTCTCCAGATCGTTCCAGTCCACCTGGTGAAACCATTAAAGCCCAACTCCCCGACACACCTGGCGATGAGTCACGTGGAGTTGGTGGAATGTCTCTTGAGAGACCTGGGGACTGGGAACTCCGGGTTTACCATCAACAACGTCATGAAGGTGAGAGGCTGAGGCTGCAGCACATGGAGGTCTTTCTGGTGCTTTTCTGAGGGGTTGCATGGCTGGTTTGGAGTGCTTAGTGAATTCCTGAAGAGAGGTATCCCTCCAGTAAACAGTGCTGGTAATTTAGGGCCAGGTTGGACAGGGCTCAGAGCAACATGGAAGGTGTCTGTGCACATGGCAGGGGAGTGGAATGTGCTGAACTTTAAGGTCCCTTCCACCGCAAACCATTCTATAATTCCATGAACCAAGATGTCAGTATGGGGGAAAAAAGAATCAATGGGTCAAAAAGTGCTAGGAAGTGTAGGAAGATTCCTCCCGCTGCAGGCAAATAATAATTTTGGGCTAATAAACGAGTCCTTAAAAGCATGAGAAAAAAGAGACGAGGTTCTTTATCATAATTTTCTTTGTTCTCAGTTTGCGACAGGAGCTCTGGAGCACAGAGCCCACGAGGTGCGTGACGTGGTGCTGCGGATCATCTTCGCCATGTACCGGCAGCACAGGGCGGCCGTGCTGGAATATCTCCCTCCGGACGACGCCAGCGCCCGCAAGACCGTGCGCTACAAAACGCTCTTCGAGGGCTTTGCCAAAATCGATGGGAAGCTCTCTGAGCCCCAGGTGAGGGCATGTGATGAGAGGGCAGGACGTACGTGGCCACTTCACACGTGGCATTCAGCTGAGCAATGCCCCGATTTCACGGCACAGGTACGGAGTGTCCTCAGGTGTGTGGTGAACGTTCCTTGGTGTAGAAAGCTCAGTGGGTTCCCTGGACTCGCTCTTGGGAATAAAGCCAGGAAGGAATACAGAGATGGTCCTGCTGAAATAGTGCACGGGCAGTTTGGAAAATGGACAGATTCTGTTTTCTGCTGGGAACAGTGAGCACAAAGGCTCTGCTGGGAGTTCCTTTCTGGATTTGGGAGGAGGGAGGTGTCCCTGTATCAGACCTATCATTTAACTGATCAGGAAGTTTCCATTCTGCATTGGCCATTTGTCCTGTGCTGATGTGTTTTATCTGTTCTGTACGATGGGTGGTTCCAAGGCTTTTGGAACTGACAGAGTATTTCCTGCCAGGCACAGAGGAAGGCAGCCACAGAAGAAGCCGAGAAACAGAAGAATGAAGAAATAGAAGTTCTGCGAGGTCAGCTGGCAGCTCTAAAGGAGATACAGGCAGAGGTTCAAGGTGAAGAGGTGAGGGTGATTTGGTTTTACTTTTTATTCCTTTTAATCCTTTGTTGCTCAGGTATTGTGGGCTTCTTAGATAATGAACATTGCTGTGGTCTCATTATACTTAAAAGAGAGAGTCCAGACATACATTGGGTGACTTTCCGCTTCAGCAGTCCAGTATAAAATCTGGGGTGTTGTTTCTCCTAACATAGTATAAAATTTGGATTCTTTATTATAATAATAATAGCTTTATAATATAGTATGAGAGATTTGCCTGAGGACCAGAAGCACAAACATTTCAGTGCTTTGGTTCTCCTTCTAAAATTTAAATTACAGAGCAAAATTAGAATGTAGTGTGTTCTCTTTCTGTCTGGAAGTCATCACAACCATTTAACAAATTTCTGACCTAAAATTTCTTTGCTCTTTAGGAGAAAGAATCTGATTTTCAGAAACCAAGTAATCAAGGTAGGTAGTTTGAAATAGTGTTAAGAACTGTAGGTGAGTTAAAATGTGATCTTGATTTAATAGGTCTTTCCTTCTAGATTACCAGGGATACAAAAGCCCCCAGGCTGCAGCAGCAGAGATTCCAGAGGATCTTTCCTCAGTTGCAAATTACCTGGATAAGTAAGTGAGATGAGCAGTTTCTGATCACCTTAAGCAGTTGGTGTCACCTGTGAGCTAATAACAGTAATAATATTTTTCCAGTAGATCAAAGCTAATACCTTCAGCAGTGAAATAGCAGCGACTAAAATCTCTTCCAACAGATTGGGAACTATCACCAAGCAATCCCAGCTGTTGTTTTTTCTCGAGTTCTTAGATAGTGTGACCTTGAACTTGTTTTCTGAGGAGTTGCTTATAGGATTGGAAATGGCCACAGTTTAATGTTCAGGTGCCAGTGTGAAATAAGGAGAAATAAGGAGAAAATATAGTGTAGCTTTTCTGGGTGTTTTAGGGAAGGTCACAGAGGAAGCACTTGGAAATTGTGGAGCCAGGAAAGCCAGTTTCAGTGAGCTGTTATCAGGGCTTTAGTGGAATTAATGTTTTTATATGAACAAATGGTTTATAGTTGTATTGACCATCAATTACATCCCAGTACCTGCCCCATCCTAAGGTCAGCACTACATGGGGAAAAGATGTTGTGTTCCAGGATGGGGGCTGTTTTTCAGAACAACTTTGAACAGAAGGAACAGGGTTCATCCATTTCACTCTGATGTCACTAATGTTTGTATTTTTTTCCCAGCTTGTGTATTTTTTGTGGTGAAAGGGATGAATCCTTCACAGAGGAAGGGTTGGATCTGCATTACTGGAAGCACTGCCCCATGTTAATCCGATGTGAGCACTGCAAACAGGTCAGACTGAACTTTTCAGAGACACTAAAGACATTGGCTGTTGTTATTCTGGTTTTGAGGCACTATTAAGATGTTTAACACTCAAGCAGGTGAATTCTGAACTCACCTGTGTGATTTGGGTCGTGCTTTGGGAAAAGAGCAGCATTAGAATACGTATTAATAACTGAACTAAATTGCATTTTCCCCTTGTCATTTTGGAAGGTGAGACTTACCTTCCAAAAATCTCCTAAGCAGGTTTTTGAATCCCGCCCATACTTACTGAGCACAAACCTCCCTGGGTGGCCCTGGGTGTGTTGCAGATGGTGGAGATCTCGAGCCTGACAGAGCACCTGCTGGCTGACTGTGACAAAAGGGACAGCTTTGGGAAGTGCCAGCGCTGCAGCGAGGCCCTGCCCAAGGACGAGCTGCCCAAACACATCAAGAGCAGGGTTTGCAATCGTGAGTAGCTCCAGACAGGAAGGTGGAACTTCCAGGGTTCAGACTTCCAAAAACTGGGGATCTCTGGCAAGTCAGGCTGCTTCTGTTTCAGATTCAGGAATCTGAGGAAAAATGGATTTAGGGATCTCAGTAAAGCCTCAGGAAGGAACAGATTAGGGGTAGATGCTGGAGTCTCCCAGTGTGTGGCCTCTGTGAGAGTGTGTGGGGAGGATGAGTGAGGAGACCAGAAAGTCTCTACCACATCCCAGGGGATTAAGCACTATCATTCCTGCACAGGAAGGACATGGATCTGTTGAAGTGAGTCCAGAGGACTCAACACCAAGTTGATTACAGGGGTGGGGCACCTCTGCTATGGGGAAAGGCTGAGAGAGCTGGGACTGTTCAGCCTGGAGAGGAGAATGCTCTGGGGTGACCTAATTGTGGCCTCCTGGCACCTGAAGGGAGCTGACAAGAAGGATGGAGAGAGACTATTTAAAAGGGCCTGGAGTGACAGGACAGAGAGGAACTGGATGACCTTTAAGGTCCTTTCCAATGCAGGCCATTTTGTGATTCTCTGATTTTTTTTGATCTTGTTTTGATGGAGATGATTAAGCACAGGACTTCTTTGAGAGCAGCTAATGATAATGGGGCAGGAGATGGGTTAGCCATGGCATAGTTTTATGCTCTTTGCTGTGCAAGTTCTCCTGTTATATTTGAAATTATCCTGTCTTTGCAGTTCTTATATTATTTTTCTGATAATTTCAGCTGCCAAACCAGAAGATGTGGCAAACCATTGCCCGTTGTGCCATGAGAACTTTCCCCCTGGAGAGGAGGTGAGCCTGCCCTCCACACTGGGCTGATTTTGTAGGGCAATTGTTTTAATGTGATGTGCCTTTTAAGATCTATTAAAATAATGAGCATATTAATTTCTACTCCATAGTAAGTCACAAGGTGCTCATACTTTGAGTGAGCAGATTAAAATGCTGTTGCCATAAAGCCTGTACACAGCTCTCATTTTCCCCATGTGAGCAGCTAAATCACTGGCTAATTTTTTTGGTGTGTTACTATCACTTCTTTCTAATTGTGTCTAGGCCTGGAAATCTCACCTGATGGACCAAGATGGCTGTAAAATGAATCAGCGGAGGATATCCCCGATGAACAAAACCATTCTGTTGCAGCCTGGTAAGGTACTAGTTAATGATAATCACGTTTATGCTTTTTACTGTGTTGCCCTAAGAAAAATGTTTCATCCCCAGGACTGAGCCGTGTCTGTGCAACTCGTGGTTTGCATTTGTGTGAGCTGATAGTTCTTGTGCTGGCACAGAGTGCTGGGGAGCAAATACCCCAAATCATTCAATAAGAGTCATTCCAAACAAGGCCATTGGCTCAGCTGATTGGGGAAACTGGCAGGTTGATAAATTGATCAGTTCAGGGTTTTTTTTTTTCTGCAGAACAGCAGGACCATGAGCAGAACAATCTGCTGAACAGTGAATGTTCTGGAAAGCTCCTGAATGCTGACACAGGAAACCAGGGCTGATTTAGCTTTTAGTGTCCAATCAGAGCGTGTACATCTGATCCTAATTACAGGATGAACTGAACAGTGAGTGCTGTGCACTGCTTTTCCTTTCCACTCCAGAGCCAGCAACTAGGTGGAATTTATCATTATGCAGCTCCTTTACCAACAAAGAGACATTGATGCTGAAGTCAGGTGTTTCATTAACAGTTGTCTTTATTTATGAAGCACACGGAAAATCCCTTTATTTCCAGAACACAGAAGTTAAACAAACTGCCTGCAGCACCAGAACTCTTGGCCAGTAACATCCAACTCTTTCCTCATTTAGACTCTTTGGAGTTCTTTAATCAGCTACATGTTCAGAGTTCACCTGCTTTGTCTGATCTGTGCTTTGCTCACATCTGCCTGTCACGACTATGCCAAGTTCCTGGAAGAACTATGGAATTGCCCCTTTCAGCTGCCATAAGTGAATCACAGTGGTTAAACTGAGCCGTTTCCAGTCCTGAACTGGACCTACAGTCCTGTCTGTCTGTCCTCAGCTTTGCTGTTTGTACTTGCTAATGAGGGTGCAGGTTGGAAGTTTGCTGCTGCTTAGAATTTGGAAACATAGAAGAAACTCAAATCCTACCTGGATAAGCTAAAATTCCAGAGGTATTTCCTAGAGACAGGAAAGGAACCCTGACCATTTAGTCCAGCCACTGCTGGTGTGGGATGCACTCGGGCTCAGTGCCTGCCAGCTTCTAGTTGCTTCAGTCATTCAGACTTAATAGATCCCAAAAATCAAAATGATAGATAAAATTCAATACTGGGACTAGATGTGTTTGCAATAATGATCTTTCTCTTCTCTTCACAGCCAAAGTAGGTGGCCACTATTTAAGGAAACCGGGTCCTTCAGGAGCAAAATACCAATCTCCCTCCACAGGAAGCAGGATCTCAATCCGAGGGGGCCAAAATAAAAGCACTGGCAAAAAATACTCGAAGAGATGACAGGACAAGTATTTCTTCCTTTGTCTCAATAACTGGGCACATGGTTGCTCATAGCTATTTAAAATTTGTGGGCAACTTGTTATCACCTTTTTCATGTGGCTACATGGGGCTGCTTTAGCCTCTTGCAGTACCTGGTGTGATCATCCCCCTTGGCTCTGGCTGTCACTGCAGCACTGGGCTCTGCTCCTAGAAATGCTCATGTTGGAAATACCAAATGTTCTGGGACAGATCACGTCTTGATAAACTCTGTCCATTAAATTGGGGCTAATGTACAGCCATTGTGAAAGCTGACAAGTCCATTTATTGGCTCGAAAACTCCTGGTTCTGTCACTGGAAATGGGAATGTGCTCTTTTCTAGGAGTGACTGGTATTGCAAACACCTTGTCCATCACTTGAAGGCTCTACTTGGCCTTGCAAGGGAAGGGATTGGGTCAGGGCCAGTATCAGAATATTTCCACTCATTTTTAAAATGCTTACAAACATTATTTTGGCAGATAATGCTGCCTTGCTTTCCAATCCCACGTCTGTAATTTGATGAGTTAAGAGAGACATTTCTTCACAAGGTGGTCAAGGACGAGGAGCCACCCACGGGGGGAGCCCAGCTGTACATTTATGCCAGGTTTAGGGTTCTAAAGGCAGTAGAGCTGTACCCAAAACATTGCTCAACCCCAGGAATTAGCACCAAATGAAAAAGCCAAAGGGCTGTTTGGATGTTGCCCTGTGCTGTGCCACCACTCAGCAGGTGACATGAAATGTGGCCTCTCGCTGTGCACCAAGTGCCTTATGAGCCCACTGGGCAGGAGGGTTAAACTAAACCCTCCAAGTCCATATCCCCAAGAAATGGCTCCTTAAAGAAAAGAAAAAATAATCTTGGTTGGGCCCTGAAGAGCTTGAATTAATAAATGTAGACCTTTTGCCTGCTTTAGTGCACTTTACACTCAGTTACTGAGTTTCTCTAGTTAGATCTTGATTACAATAACCATACACAGACTGCAGCATGTGACTTTAAGAGCGTCCAAGAATCTATTAAGACCCAAGGCATGAAGCTTTGTACTAAAGCAGCAATCCTCACACCTCTACCTGTAACATTCTGCCTGTTGCTTTCGAGGATGGCATTTGTTGGTACTGCAGGCACAGGAATGAGTGGTGTATGGTAATATGAGGGGAGTTTTGGTGGTTTTTGCTCCCATGGAGTGAGTTTGTGGTGATGTTTTGTATATATGGAGCTGATGATGTAAAACAGTTTTTCTAGTTTGCCTGCAGCCAACCTACCTGCCAGCTTCTGGATTTTCCAGGTAGATCAGCGTGGCTTGGATTTCAAAAATTTTATATAAATTGTTCCCTTAACGCTTGCAAATGCATATTATAAATAAATAAATTATACATACACTAGGAGTACACATATTAACAAATATGTGTGCATTTTTATTTTTCGCTTTAGTGACATGGGTTCCTGTTTGAGAACCCGATTCCGCGTGCTGAATAAATAAAAAACCATATTAAAGTAACTGCTGGCGTTGCTCAGAGATGCAAGGAAGCGACGGACGCGAGGAAATCACGGTCGCGGGTTCGGGGGGCGGGACCGGGACCCTC
>VYXB01001646.1:743053-779531 GCA_013397135.1 Pachyramphus minor
CGCGGGGGACGCGGCCCCGGCCTTCCCGCAGCTGCGCAGCCTCAACCTGAGCGGGAACCGGCTGCGGGAGCTCGGCCCGGGGCTCGCCCGCGCCGCCCCGCAGCTGCAGGAGCTGCTGCTCTCCGGGAACCGGCTGCGGGCGCTGCCCGGGGGGCTCCTGCCCGCCGCGGGCTCCGCCGCGCCCTTCCCGCTGCTCAGCCGCCTGGACGCGGCCGACAACGAGGTGGCGGAGCTGGGCCCGGACATCGCGGCGCTGCCGGCGCTCAAGGTAGGCGCGGACCCCGGGCTCCCTCCGCCTTCCCGGGTCCCCATCGCCCACCCCTGACCCCTGACTGTCCCGTCTCTTGTCTCCTCCAGAGCCTGGACGTGGCCAACAACCAGCTGCAGGAACTGCCCTCGGCGCTGGCCGACTGCCCCCGGCTGAAGGAGGCCAACTTCAGGGGCAACCAGCTGAGGGACAAGCGGCTGGAGAAGATGGTCAACGGGTGCCAGACGAAGGCCATCCTGGAGTACCTGCGGGCCGGCGGCCGCGGGAAGGGGAAGGCCGAGAGCGCCAGAGAGGAGGTCAGGAAGAAAAAGAGGGAGAAGCAGCAGAAGAAGGACAGTGGGGATGGGGAGCAGGACGAGGTGGAGGAGGCGAGCAGGCTGCTGGTGAAGGTTCTGCACGTCTCCGAGAACCCGGTGCCCTTGGTGGTCAAAGTGAGCCCGGGTGTCAAAGATGTTCGGCCCTTCATCGTGTGCTGTGTGCTGAAGGGAGTGAACCTTAAACCAGGAAATGCTCTCAAGAGGTTCCTGTCAATGCAGGTAACTGCTGCTGTGTCGTGGTACTTCTTTGCAACAGGAATGTTGCTGTCAGAGGTGCTGTTCTAGGCTCCTTCCAGCAGATGAGTTTGTGAAATGTAGGGTGGGAGAGTCCAGGGTTGGCCATGCAGAGTGGCCTCTGCCAGCAGCACGTGCCCAGTTGAGTCCAGAATCAGCAGAACTGGTTTCTGGGAAGGACCTGTCAGAGCTCAGGTGTTGCCAAGAGGGCAACGGATGCGCTCATGTTTGTGCTGTGTCTGTAACAGCAGCTCGTTGGTGCTGTGGAACCTGTTGAGAGCTAAAAATAAACTTGTGTCCACATTAGACGTGTCCTGGATTGGCTCCAGGTTCCCTGATTTGTGCTAAAACCACATTGCACACCCAACCATCTGACAGAGGCATCCTACCCACAGACCTGTCCCTTAGGTGGCAGGTGGGAGCTGCTCTTGGGTTGCAGAGTATTTGTGATTTCTGACTTAAAGCTTGATTTCCAAGTTGAGAAATGTCTCACATGCTGCTTGGCTTTGCTGCCTTTGCGTTTGGGCTGTAATGCAGATACAGGCACCTCACAGGTGAGGGGAAGGGCTCTGTTTCATACTCTCCTGGCTGGTAATGCTGCAGACATTAACTCTGGAAGGCTCTGCACCCCAGGAGGGATAAATCACAGACTTTTTGATTTATTTTGGTTTAGACTAAGCTGCATGAGGACATCTGTGAGAGGCGCACAGCAGCCACCATTGCCACCCACGACCTGCAGCTGGTCAAAGGTCCTCTGATTTATGACATTCAGCCTCCTGACGAGCTGAAGGTAGGGCTTGGCAGTAGTTCTTACCCCACAGATCCTAGAAAACTAATTCCTGGAACTTCACTTTAGAAGGTCTACTGGTTTCCTTGCTATCCTGCTGTACCAGGTTTAGTACCAGTGACTGAGCCTGTTTTTCAAGTGGGTGTTGTAGCTGACACAAAGATTTAGACTCTGTGTGATCACAGCACTCCATGAGAAGTGGAAAGTGTATTTCCAGGCTGAAAAAGGCGTGGGCAATGACAACATACAGGAGTATGGTTTTATTACTGACTTGCTCACAGGAGTTTTGAGTTGAAACATTTGTTTTCTTGTGTGGTGCAGATAATGCCCCTGGGTCGGAAGGAGATCAAGGCAAAGGACCTTCTCCGGCAGCTGCATTTGGAAGCTGAGGAGCAGCGGAAGCAGAAGAAGCGTCAGAATGTCTCTGGGCTGCACAAGTCAGTACCCTGGTCTTTTGTGGTTTTCTTCACACACATTTAGGTGACTGTTCTGGGGATGGGGCTCACAAACCCAGCATGAGCTCTTGGGGAGTTGAGATGAAAAACACCAAAGTGAATTTTTGCGTCAAGAGCAGCTCGGAATGAAGCGAGGATGCTGAGTGCCCTTCCAGTATTTCTGTCTGCATCCAGAGTCATATGAGTTATTCAAGAGGTGACAGATCTATTTAGAACAGCAAATAGAAGGGAAGCAGAGAGCAATGAAGTTTACGTGGTGCACATTCAGCAAAGTAAGTGAATCAGAGATGGGGTTAATCTGCAGGTGGGAGCAGATGAGCTGTAAAGCAGCGTGTGGCTCTGCCCTGTGCAGAGATCACACACTAATTCCTTTTTGTGACTGCTTCCTGCCATTATGTCCAGCTGCTCTGTCACTCACTTTTTGCTGCATGTTTCTTTTGGCAGGTACCTGCAGTTGCTGGATGGCAAAGACAACTACCCGTGCCTGGTGGATGCCGAAGGCGCTGTGATTTCCTTCCCACCAATAACCAATAGTGAGAAAACAAAGGTACTCTCTGTTCATGGAAATACATTAATCAATTAAATAGTGTTTCTTTCTGCTGAGAGTTAACTCAAAGACACACACAAGTTGTGTTCCAGATACAGACCTTCACAGCCTGTGTCTTGTCTGCTCGACTGTCAGACCGAGAGGGCTCTGGGAGATCTGGGAGTTGTGCCTCTGGAAATCTTCTCTAAAGGCACCAGCCTACCTGTGCAAAGGCTTTGTGGAAGGGCAGGAATAAAAGAACAGCAGTGCTTAACCCCTGGTTAAATTAAGTGAAAGCCGTTAGTTCTGTGCATTGAAACATGTCAGAGGGTTGTGGGTGAGATGCTCTGACTCCTGACTTGCTTTAACTGTGCAACTCCTACAGATTAGAAAAGAGACCCGTGACCTGCTCCTGGAAGTGACGAGCGATACCAGTTTACAGATCTGCAAAGATGTGATGGACACGCTCATCCTGGTAGGGAGTTCAGGAAAACACCCTCTCTCTTCTTGGTGGGCTCCTACCAAATGTGTCATTGCTCAAGTGCTCGGAGAAGAACACGGAAGCTGATTTGTATTTTAGCATCTCTCTCGTTAATTCTCTGCCACAGAATTGATCTTGTTCTCTGTATTTTGCTTTAACAGAAAATTGCAGAACTGAACAGATTTGCCTTGGAGAACAAGGAGGGCTCAGGCTCAGATACGGAGCTGGATGCTCTCTGTGGACCAGGGGGTTTGGAGCCCATGAACCTGCCGCTGGTGGTGGAGCAGGTGCGAGTGGTGGACACGGATGGAAACTTGAAAGTACTTTATCCTTCTAAAACTGACCTGGCCACAGTGTCCTCTCTGCTGACTGTGATCCGTTAGCAGCTGCCCGAGCTGAGAAGAGGACTCTGTTTTCTTTGTGGTTTTCCTCATAGTCAACAGCCCCTGTGCAGTGAGGGGGTTTGGATTTCTAAAGAGGAGAAGCAGAGCGTCCTGCTGGAGAGGCAACAGCTTCAGAGTTTGAGGAGCTGCAGCAAAGAGAATGAAATCTTCCAGCCTTACAGAGGTCGTTGGTGTTGGGACAGGGCAGAGAGAGCAGCGTCTTCAAACACGGACTTAGAGGAAGTGTCAGACATCAAAATGCAGCAACTTGGAGAGAAAATCATCATATTTAAAACAAAGGCAGCCACATTTTTCTGCAAGATCACCTTCCTGGCATGTTTCATCTGGATCATTATTTTGGCAGCAGAGAAATGCAGTAGGTGACAGTGGGGAACAGAGGGCCTGTGCTGGGTACAATCCACAGTCAGAATGCCAAACCACTTTGCTGACATCTCGTTCTGCATAGTTTTGTTTTTATCTGGAGTTACTGTGAACACCTAGTTCGTGTCAGAAGCATTTAATTGCTGTCAGAACTTGTGGGATGAGTTTTAAAGCGACAGTTTCTGTGTTCAGGCATGAACACAGCTCCCGTTTTTAAGTGGTCAGTTGAAATGCCTGCAGGGTTTGTGTGTCCCAGAGTATCTGAGAGCCATCCTGATCCCTGTGGAAATTGTAGTGACCGTCTGTGTGGCTGGTGATTTACTGTGACAGAGCATGGGCTTTGTTCATGCTGATGAGGTTCAGGTCTGTTCAGAGGGCTCTTTCTGCCTCACACTGACACTGCTGAAGCTCCCTGTCCCCCCAGAACACAGACACCTGTGCCAGAGTGACCTTCCTGGGGCTTTCTGTCCCACCCCACATGGAGAGTGTTGGGGACACTTCCCAAAATACAGGCAGTTCTCAGTTTGGCAGTCTGTGGGTGACCTCTGCACCCAGGCGACCACCAGTGTGAACTTGCAGCTCTGCCTCAGCTGTATCATAAAAATTATACTCTGACTGAACTGATACTGTGTCAAGTACATCCCAGTGCTGGGATTTACATATGGAATGGAAAAATAAAACAGTACTTGCAGTCATGGCACTGTCACTCATTTTGGCATTGGTGAATGTTCAGTCAGCTCACTTAAAAACTTCCCAAAGCAGCTGTTGTGCACTTCAAAAATTGGAATTTCACACTTCCCAGCTGCTTGTAGCCAACCAGCACTTGTGCTTTGGGCTTCCCTGGGAAGTCAAGTGTTTCTACAGACCAAGGACTTACAGTGACATGTGCTCTGAGTCGGCTGAAATGATTGAATCAGATACTCCTGCAGAACTTGATTTCAGTAAAATGAGTTTTATTTGTTGTAGGTTACCAGTTCAGAGCCAAAGACCCAGAGCCTGAGGTTGGTTTTACCAGAGCCTGGTGGTTTCTGGCTCAGCCATCAGGGCAGCTTTTCCATTCAGGGAGTACTGTTCCTCTGGGGAGGTGATGTACTGTACATGTTGCTGTAGTACAGAGGCACCTTGATATCTCTCTGCTTCAGCATCTGGTAGAACTCCATCCGTTCGTCAGCAATTCTCTGAAAGTCAGGGGTACGTGAAGAGGTGGGAGTGCACAAGGCGGGGAGCAGCACTGCAAAGTGTGCTCTCACCTCAGCAGTCCCTTCCTGGCTGCTGGAAGCTGAGTTTGGAAGAGCCACATACCTGCAAAGCCTCCAGCACCTGCTCCTCCATGAGCTCGGCCTGGGGGTGGTCCTGGCCCTCCACGCTGAACGCAGCCTGGATGATTTTGCTTCGTAACCTTTCAAACTTCAGACAAAAGAGCAAAGCAGGTGCCTTCAGTCTTTATATAGAATTCCTTGACATTTGCATGGATTTACAGAGACTGCACTGTCAGGCCTGGGCAAAGTGATGAGATGGAAAGTGTTGGTGAGAAATGACGGGCGTTTTGGGTTTCAGTGCAAGTGCTGTGGTAGTGGTGTGGGTCTGGCTGGGCTGCAGCCCTTCCCCAGGCATCAGGCACATCTGCCTGCAGGAAGTGGCTTTGAGGTGGTTCCTGTTACCTTGAGTCTGGAAAGGTGTTAGAAATCTGGTCATGTAACTGTTCTGAACTCTAGTTTCTCGAGGGCTTCTGGTATTTGAGGCCTGTTTGCATTGTAAGTGGTGTAAGAGCTGCCTGCTAAACAGCTGGGGAGCTGGAGATTCCCAAGCGTGTCCCAGGGCTCTGAGGTGAAAGAGGCTGTGTTTACCTGGCTGCTGATGCGTTTCAGTGCCACTTTGGTTTGCACCTCCTTGTGCTGCAGTGCCTCAACCTGGCTCTTGGTCTTCTCCTGGGCCTGTTTCTGCTCCTGGGCCTGGTGGCGACTGGTCACAACCTCGATCCGTAGCCGTTTGATTGTTCCCTCTAACTCACTGATCTGCTCCTTCTGCTTAGCCAGCTGGGATTCCTGTTCTGTAACAACCTGAGCAGATGCAGAAATTCAGCTGTTACTGTGGGGAAGAAAATAAGCAGGTTTGGCCTCGTCTTCCCAGTATCTGGTCCAAATGCTTTTGGTATTTCCTGGGCAGAGTCTCTGGACTAACAACCTCACCTGTATCCAGTAATTGTTATTACTTGGCATTTTCTCTAAAACTACTTGGGTTGAGTAGGGGGACTATAAACCAAACAAGCCCAGTGAAGCAGCAAATACCAGAATTTCCTGTGGTGGCCTTGCACCACATTCACCTGTCGAAGGCTGTGATTCTCCTCCTCTAGCATCACCATCACTTCTTCCTTCCTCTCTTTCTCTGTAAGGCTGCAAAACTGAAGGCAGAATATTTTACACTTCAGTTTTGCAGTTCCAGGTGCCCCTCCTGCCTACGAGAGAGGGAACTGCTGTGTAAATCCCAAATTCCTGGCTGCCAGCTCTCCTGACAGCCACGGCCACTCGGGGTGTACCTTGTGAGACAGGGTTTGGAGCTGGTCCTCCCGCTCTCTGAGCTGCTTCTGAAGCATTTCGTTTTCGTATCTGAATCTCCGAAGCTCAGCTTCTTGGATCTCCAGTTGTCTTTGCAAGGAAGAGATGGCACCTGTAGAGTGGGAGTGCTGTGTTAGGCCAGAAGCTCTGTGGCCCCTTAGGGGAGCATGAGCAGAGCCCTGGTCTGGGGGTAGAGACCATGGGTCACATTAATGCTGCGGCCACGGTGACACTGGGTGGTAAATGTGGTTTGTGGTGCTTTGCTGGGATGTGGGTTTGTTCAGCCTGGAAAAGAAAAGGCCTCGGGCCTTCCAGTAGCTGAAGGGAGCTACAAGAAAGGTGGAGAGAGACTGCTCCCAAGGGCCTGGAGTGGCAGGACAAGGGGCACTGGCTTCAAAGTGACAGAGAGCAAGATTAGATTAGATATTGGGAAAAAATTCTTCCCTCTGAGGGTGGGGAGGCCCTGGCACAGGTTGCCCTGAGAAGCTGTGGCTGCCCCATCCCTGGAAGTGTCCAAGGCCAGGGTTGGCAGGGCTTGGAGCAACCTGGGCTGGTGGAAGGCGTCTCTGCCCATGGCAGGGGGTGGCACTGGATGGGCTTTAACGTCCCTTCCAACCCAAACTATTCTATGATTCCACGAGAAGAATCATAGGTGGGCACTGCTCTGAGGACACGTGGAGCGGGTGCCACGAGCACAGGTTTGCCAGAGCTGGCACTGCTGGGTGCCCAGGGCCTCTGCTGGGGCTCTCTCTGCTGGGGTTTCTCACGTTCTTCACTTCAAGAGGAGAGAGAGAGTGTTTTCAGTCAAGTGGCATTTCATCCTCGCTCTGTGAGCAACAACCTGCGATGTTCTCACGGTCCAAGGAGCCGAGCACGCGGTGAGCCGGGCAGGGCAGGGTTGTTCTGGGCACCTTCCCCGGTACCTGTGGCCATGTTGTGGTCATCCTTGGCTCTCCGCAGCTCCTCCCGGAGCTGTTCCAGGGGCTGGGTGGGCTCTGCCTCCTGCGAGCCACCAGCGGCTTCCCCGTCCATCGCCCTGGGCCTCCTGGCAGCTCCCGCCGGGCTCGGAGCGGGGTTTGGAGCGGGGTTTGGAGCGGGGTTTGGAGCGGGGTTTGGAGCGGGGTTTGGAGCGGGGCCGCTGCCCGGCAACAGCGTGAGGCGGGCGGTGCTTTCCGCTTCCGAGCGACCGCCCGGGCCTGGGCGGGGGAGAAGCAGCTCCGGGGCCGCGGGGCCGCGTTCCCTGGCCCTGGGGCCGCTGTCCTCCCCTCCTGCCCGTGCCGGATCGCATCCCGAGCTCCTGAGCTGCGGCGGCACCGCTCATCCCGGCGCGGACCCAGAGCGGAGCCTCCCCGACCCTTCCTCCGCCTGCCGCACCCCATCCCTGCCTCACCCGGCCCCTCCCTGCGGGTCGGAACGAGGTGAGCTGGGGGGTCCCTTCCAAAGGATTCCGTGGTGTATTTGGAGCACAGAGCCCGGCAGAAGGCAGAGCCACCAGCCGGGAGCTTTGGACCTTTGTCCCAGCGAGGAGCTCTCTGCAGGTGGGTGGCTCTGGCTGTTCCCGAGTGGCTCTCACAGGCCGGCTCTTGATGTGTTTTGAAAGCTTTTTAATGGTATTTTTATTGTGTTACAACACCATTCTTGCCTTCTTCCATTTCAGAGTGTTCATTTATAAACAGTGCTTCTTGGAAGAAGCTTTAGTTCCGTCAGTTTCCAGTTCCTGCCTATGGAATATACATTCCTAAAACTGGAAATAGTGGTCACATTTGTAACTTAAGGCAATTTCCTTTGGGAAATTGTTTTTAACAGTAATTGTTCCAACTTAGAAATGCAGTGTCTTAATGCTTGTTATCTACCTCATTCCCCGTTTTTTAGTCATTTATTGAGAAAAAAGAGTTTTGTATATCCAGAAGCCACCTCTTGCCTCTCTGTACTCACTGTAGCAGTTTATTACTTGCAGATGGGTTTCTTTTTGGTTTCAGCAGCTTCAGGCCCTTTGAGGTCCTACAGGTGAAGGTTTATGTGGGTTAGGAGGGCACTTTCTGTACAATTTTAATTGCCAGATGCAGCAATTCCCACATGTGCTTTTATTGTGTTACCAAAAAAAAAAACCAAACCAGCAAACCACAAAAGAAAAACCACAGCTATAAAAATAACACATTTTCCAAAGGTAACATTACAAAAAAATACCATTCCTGCCATGGAAGTGATTCATTAATACTGCTGGGAACAGCCCCTGTTAGTGCTGGAAATGTGAATGGTTGTTGCAGAAGCTTTAAAGCATTAAAATGCTTTATTGAGCTTTTACCTGGGGACACACATTCACACATCAGCCACAGCCAAGGGAGTTGGGTTCCAGTCCCAGAGGAGTCTGGTTCCCAGTCCCTGCACTGTGAGGGGTGGGGTGGCCTCAGGGACAGTGACTCCAGAGAGTGGGAAGGACAGGAGGGAGAGGAGGCCACCCCTGCCTGCTGAAGGCTGGGAGCTGCTGTGGGACACCAGAATAGGGCACTGGAGAGGGGACCTGGGTCCAGGGCTGCGGGTACAGCATGTCCAGCATTCGTGTTCCCCTGGGAGAGGGAACACTGCCTGCCTGGAGGAGAAGGTGCATCCCAGGTGGGCCCTGAATGTTATAGGTGGGACTGGAGCTCTTGTTTTGTTCCTGCTTACAGAGTCCAGGGCTTTGGGAAGGGTCTCCAGCCCCTTCCCCAGCCTGGGGGTGATGGGAAGCCCGTGTAGGGCTGCCTTTGGAGGCCTCCAGAGGCAGAGGGGGCAGCAGTGGGAAGGTGCCAGGCAGCATCGTTTCTGTGCAGATTCCCTCAGGCTGCCCAAAATCTCGAGTGAGCCAGGGCTGAGGGGGCAGATGCAGCAGCTCCCTGCCCACCCATGCTCCCTGCCACAGCAGGAGCTCCTGTGACTTCCTTCTGGGCCTTTCTGAGACCTTCTGTGGGACATCCCCTTCCCAGCTGTGCAGGGAATTAGCAGTCAGGGAAGGAACACCCCTACGTGTGTCCTTGCTTTCCGTGGGGGCCAGCCTGAATCAACAGCTGGGAAAAGTCACCAAGCCCCTTGCTGTGCTCCAAGGCAGGATGGAACTTACACTGCCTGTGTTCTGGTCTGACCTGTCTGCAAAACTCTCCAACAGAGCAGGGAGGGATTATCCAGACCTCTGACTTCCCAGGACAATCACTGGTTTTCTCCCTCCTCCGCAATTGCGTGAAAGATTCAGAGGAGAAAAAAATTGGATTTTGAAAAGATAAGGCTGGAAACAGGATTTTCTGCATTTTTACATGCTACAACATGAAATTAATTTACTTGACACTGCGGTGTCTCAGGAGTCAGTATCAATTTTTATAGCTTACATGAAAATAAATCTTTCTCTCTCCTTACAGCACAGTGAGTTTACTGTATGTACATTTGCTGCTGTTTATATACACCAATATTTAAGTACAAGAACACATCAGGAACAGACAAACAGGTTCTTTCCAGCTCTAGAGAGGGCTGAGGGTAGGGGTGTGTTTGGCAGTCTGTCGGGAAAGCGGGATGTGGCTTCGCACCAGTCGCTGGCGATGCCTGCACAGGTGAGGGCTGAGTCTGTGTTGCAGTGACAAAGCCCTGTGGGTTTGGGACACCCCAGGGAGCACAGACAGGGTCGGTGAGCAGGGATGAGAAAAACATGCCATCCTTACAGCACGTTTGTGGGATGCAGGGATGCTCCAGGAAAACACAGACCAGCTGGTGCCTCCCGTGCCATGGGCAGGCAGAAATCCCACTCCAGCTGCTGAGCTGGCTCGGCTGCCCTCCTCCTCCTCCTCCTCCTCTTCCTCCTCCTCACCTCGGCTGAAGCCAGCGCAGTTTCCTCGGCGGGGCAGGCGCCTCCCGCCCGCCTCAGGGCCCACAGTTCCCCTCGGAGAACAAAGTGACCCTTCTCCAGGCGCCCGAGGCTGCAAATACATTTCGTGGGGCGCTTGTCTCGCCCCTGGTCTCTCGCTGCCGCCTCCAGAGCCGCTCAGTTGATCTCTCCCTCCGTGAATTCCTCCTTTATGGACTGTTTGCGGGATTTGCAGTCCGGGAGGTCGAAGCCGAAGTCGGCCCAGTCGTCGGCAGAGCCGCGGTTGGGGATGGTGATGGTGTGGCGCACGCGGAAGTGCACGGCCTCCATCACCCGCTGCCGCTGCAGCTCCCCGGAGCTGCCGATGGAGATGGTGGAGGCGTTGCTGCTGGAGCGGATCAGCTGCTGGGCCCCGTAGTCATGGCTCTGCTTGAGCTCCTGCAGACCCCGCCAGATGATCATCCTGTACTGCTCCGGGATCTTCAGTGCTCCGAGATCCTGGAAGAACAAGAGCGCTGGGGCACGGCCGGCAGAGAGGTGTCGGTACCAGCGGGAGCGAGCCCCGGACCCCCCGGTGGTGCTTTGGGGGCACATGGGCTCGATGCCCGAGCACCCAGCGGAGCAGGGCTGGACCTCCCACGGTCACAACACCAAGGCCGTGGGTGCAGCATCCCCCCGGCGCTTTCTCTTTTGTAACCCAGTCACTCAGCCACAGCGTTGCGGGGCAGAGACATGTTTTGGGAGGGGTTCCCATCAAACTGATGTGGAAACGGGAGGAAGGAAAGGGAGGGGGCCATTCCCCTTGGACACAGGTTCAGAGCAGCACATGAAGCATCCTTTTGCCTGTTCCCCTGGGCTTCTGCTCCAGTCCTGGCCTGGGAGGCTGGAGCAGCACCTGCCCCATGCACTGGGGTGGTGACAGCGGCTGTCACAGCACCACAGGCCCTGCTCACAGCCAGGTGAGGTGGGTGACCTCAGCCTGGGGCCCTGGGCCAGGACAGGCACTGGCTCAGCGGGGACCTGCCAGGGATCCATGGTAGTGCCAACACAGAGACTCAGGGGAGCGTTAACTGCAGCAGACAGTGAGGATGCAATTAGTAGCTACAGACGCCGACTCGGACACACAGCTCAGCGCCCTGACACAAGTTTTGGCCATTCCAAACATTTCCTTGGACAGCTGACAGATGATCACGGAGTTAGTTCAGCAAATGGTCCAAAACCAGGCTCAGGTTACGCAACTGGCCCCAGCTACCAGTGACAAATCAGCATCTCTCCCACGGGTCGGTGTAGCTGCCAGGTGGAGATGCTGCTACACCTGCCTGGGGCAAAATGGGGTTGGGCAGGAGCTCTGTCTCAGCCAAAACACCAACTCTGGGATGTATGGGGCTTGCCATGGCTCAAAGGGTTTGGGATTATTATTTGTTTTCCTTCTTCTCATTCCCATGACGGGCTGGGGAAGCCCAAGCTCTAGTGCCACCCAGGCACCAGCACCACTGTGTGGCAGCAGCAGAGGCTGAATGAATGCTCTGGGGCACACACAGGTACTTCCAGCATCCCCTTCATGTTTTTCCTGCCAGCTTTTGCCTTATCTTGGCTATTTCATTCCTGGCTTCCCTTGTTATAAATGCCCTGGGCTCAACTCACTTATTTCAGCCTCTTTTGTCTTAAAGATGAACAGGGGAAGAGGTGAGATCAGGTTAAACCTCCCTGAGCTGCGGTGGGTTGTCCCTGCTGGCTCTGTGGGATTTGGGGTGTTCCACTGAGCACCTCAGCTGTGTTTTCTGTGTTAGGTGGAAAATGTCCCTGAGCTCTGGCCTTGGGATCTTTAATCTCTGTTGTTTCTGACAGTCTGGAGGAACCAGCTGAGACTTGTGGTTTTTATCAAGGCCTGAGATAGTGCAAGGCTGCAGGAGTGGGAGGCAGCAATCCTGGGAGCACAGGTTTTCTGTGAGGGGTTGGGGCACAGGATTCCCTTTCCCTTAAAACAGTTTTGGTTTTGCTTTTCAGACCAACAGCTGCTGGAAACAAATGGTAAGAACAGATCTTCCCAAAGCATTTACCTCTATGGATAGGTTCTGCAGGTGGTAAATATTCTGTAACCCTTGTGAGGTGAAATAGTCGATGCAGTTTGGACACCCCAATCCTGTTAAAAAACTGCAGAAAAAGTTTGGAAGATAAAGTGGCATTAACTTCTCATGAACAACAGCTGTGCTGGAAACCATCACCGTGGGACAGAGCGTGTCAGGCCACGGAGGAGGGGGACACAGAGAGCTCCACGAGTGGGACCTCCACTGCCACCAAGGTCAAAGTGAAGTGTGGGATTATGTTCATTCCTAAAGCTACATATGTTTTTCTCCTGATTTCGGAGGTTTTGGCTCAGGAACTTACTCAGAATAATGTGAGGGAGCTCAAGCTACTGGGGAGGGGTGTCAGGACATGCCCCAGGCTGAGCAGCACAGCCAGGCTCTGCCCCAAGTGGATGCTGGTGCAGAAACATCTGTGGTCTTTTTAAAGACCAAAACATTAAAAAGCTGCAGAGCTGTTAATGCATTCCTGATGGAAATAGCCCACATGGACACATTTCCAGCGTTGCTGGAAGGAGGGGGAAGGGGGAAGCTCACAAAGCGATGTGCCATGGGACATGTAGGACAAGACCCTCATTTGGATGCATTTAATTTCTGGCTAATCAGGGAAGAATTCCCATTGGGGGTGCATGAGGGCAGTGGGGGTTTCTGACTGGTTGGTAGCTGGGCTTTGGTTGCTGAGCTGAGGGGAGCAGTCTGTGATTTGGAGCAGTGATTTCTCAGTTGGGGCCAGTGGCCAGTTGACCAGTTGCCAGGCGGATGGGAGGTTAGAGCGAGGGACACAGCAAAGAACAGCAGAGGACAAGACAGGCAGGGCCCTGGGCACCTTCCCTACCTGACGAGGCTGGGGTCGGGGTTGTAGGGTGGTGGGGGGGTGCAGTGAGACCCGGACACCATGGACTGCGACGAGTGGCCCCCGTTCATTTCCCCGTTGGGCTGCATGGGGTGGCTGTTCAGCATTCCCGGCCCTGGGCAGGGACAACAAATGGACCTGTTAGACACCACGTGCTGTGATACCCCCTGCCTGGGCAGGGAGGGCCCCTGTGCTGGGAGTGGTGAGAGGAGCACGCACCCATGGGGCCCAGGCCGGGCGCAGCGCCGGGGCCGTGCTGGGCTGGCTGTCCCACCAGCTGGTTCACAGAGGGCAGCTTGTTGATTCCAGCACTGTGGACTTTGTTCATGGGGGAGAGGACGGGTCCGTAGGAGGAAGGTGTCTGCAGCTGGCTCCTGTGTGGGGACAGCATGTGCTGCTCAGCCTGGGCCGGGGGATGGAGCTGCCCTGCTGCAGCCTGCAGCTCCCCTCCAGCCCATCAGACGTCCCTGCTGAGCCTCCCTGCCCCTCCTCGGGGGCTGGGGGGATCTCGGGGGCTGCAGCAGGACTTACTGCCTCTGCAGGAGCTGCTGCTGCTGCTGCCTGTAGGAATCAACCAGCTGCTGTGGGACCAGCTCCACCAGCTCCAGGCTCTCCTTTATCTTCATCAGGATCTCAAAGTTCTCCCGGCCCCGAACCTGGAGGAGGGAAAAAGCCCAGGATTTTGCTGTATCCCTGTCCCACCTGGCCAGTTCCTCTTGGTCCCTTTTTTCCACCCAGAAATGCAAAGTGCACTGTCACTGTGGCCAGAGACTGTTCAGGATCCAGCAATCCTTTGAGCATGTCCATCCATGGATGCTTTTGCTCCAATTTCCCAGGTCTGTGCCCAGCTCTGCTGCCCTGTGGGAGCCTGTGCATCCCTGACCTGCCTGGCATCCCCCCCCCAAGGTGCTGCTGGCAGAGGGGACAATGCCACTCCTGTCCCAAGCCCAGCTCTCAGCCTGTGCAGCTCACCCACACTTACAGGCACACAGTACACCTCCTCCTCCCCGTGCCGCCGTTTCTTAATGCCGGTCCCCAGCGCTGGGATGCTCTGGGGGCTCTGCTTGAACGCTGCAAGGGAGAGGGGAAGAGCATTGGCAGGGTCCTGGGAGGCAGGACATGCTGGGGAGCACCTGGCTCGAGCCATGCAGGATGCTAAAGCCATTCCCCTGGGGCTTGGCATTGGAGTGTCCCTTTGTTATTAACAATAATGAATAAACATTTCTGGCCAGGAGAGCCCTGCACAGGCACCTTTGGGCTCTGCAGGGAGAGGGGAGGGGTCTGACTTGTAAGACTGTAGATTTAGTGGAGAAAGGTCAAAGCATGGTGCCTGGGTGTGGACTGGAGCCCGAACTCGAGGCGTGCAGGGTTTGGGGTGCCCTGGGGGACTCACTGCGCTTGTTGGCGTTGCCGTTCTTGGCCGCGCTCTCGTTCAGGGCTTGCTGCTCTCGGAAATGATCCTCATCAGCCTTGCGGTCCCGGCCGGGGCAGGCACAGATCCGTCCCTCGAAGGATCTCCTCCCCAGGACCTGGCCACTGGGAGAACAGAGGAATCAGTGACCCTGTTTCCCCTTGGGGAGTTAGTTGTGGTTCAGTCCAGCTCAGGAACCGGAGTAGCAGTGTCCTCCCATCCCTCTGTGGGAAGGCATCCTCAGGGATGGATGGAGGGGACAGCAGGCTCCTGGGGCAGAGGAGCTCCTGGGGCAGAGGAAGGCTTCAGCTGCAGGGGAGAAGCCAACTCTGGGCTGGGTCCCTGGTCCCTCCATGCCAGCCTTTTCTGAGCTGGCAGAGGAGAGCATTCCCATGCCATGGCCTGGGGCTGTCACATCCCCTTCCCTGGGGGGTGCTCCCTGCAGGGAGGGTTCCTTCCCAAGGGCCCCCAGCCCTCCTGCAGCAGCAGGGACACCCATCCCTGCTCCCACAGCCACTCACTCTCTCGTCTCCAGGGTGATGATGATGAGGATGGGCCTCCTGTTCATCCCTCCCACGCAGCTGCTGTTGCACATGAAGTTGTACAGGATGGTGGTGAACTCGGTCCCCACCTGCCCGGGAGAGGAGAGCAGGTGCTGAGCTGGGAGCGATGGGGGAGGCAGGCAGGGACTCTGGGGAGCTTGGGAAGAACTCTGGGAAGAGACTGGGAGGGGGGAAGCAGGCTTGTCTCCCCCAGGGCGTGAAGAAGAGGGGCACAGGGTACAGGGCTGGCACCTTGGTGGGGCAGCACCAGGGAAGGGTGGTGTGGGGATGGTCCCAGCTGGAAGAGGAGACTGTACATGGACTGTGGGGACCCGCAGGGCAGGGCTAGAGGGGATCTCCCTGTGTACCCCTCATCCCTGGACCAGGCTGCTCTGGGATGCTTCACAGGACTGGGAGATGCAGATGCTGAACGCAGCTGCCACCAGTGTAGGGGAGAATGGGGTGGCCTTAGGTGTGCCAGGGCAAGGGGACACTCCGGCCTTGTGTGTCCTGCCAAGCAGCCCTGTCCCCCATGGCTTCACCCACAGCGCTGGCACAAGCCTGTCCTGAGGCAGAGGCTGGTCCTGTCCCCTCCCCAGCAGCCAGGTACCTGCGGGGGCTCGTAGGGCACCATCACACTCTGCCGGCCCGTCACCGGGTCGTCCACGTACTGGGAGAGGTTGTTGCCTTCCACCCGGATGAGGTGGCTGGCGGGGGCTGACTGGCCTGCAAGGCAAACCTCCAGTTAGGGATGTGGCTGCCCAGGATGCCCATCCTGTGCACACGAGGGCTGTGGCACAGGGGATGTGTGGCTCCCCCAGGACCAGGGGAGGGTGGAACTCACCGTCGTTGAAGTCGCGGCCGAGCTCGTGGTTGGGGCAGCGCTTCACCACCTCGGTGACGTGCTCTGCCTTCTTGTAGACGGGCATGGCCCGGATGATGGTGCCCGGGGGCGGCGGGGTGGACACCTTGATCTGGATGGGGCACGTCTTGGCGATCTGACAGTAGAGCTTCTTCAGCAGGGGGGAGTACTGGGAAAGAGGAGAACGTCAGGAGAACGTCACTGAGGGGACAGTGGGTGCCCCCCTGCCCGCCCTTGGCTTCCTCCACTGTGGTGTAAACACAGGGCTCCCTTCTCTTCCCTTTCCTCTGGAAATATTGAAATCTGACCCCTTTCACCCACACTATGGGGTATCCACTTTCCACGTAAAGCAGATACAGCCACTCCTGGAAGGAGGTTCCCAGCTGGCCAAGTGCTCTGGCAGAGCAGGGGCACCTGCTCTGCTGTGACAGAGGGAATCTTGCTGAAAATCAGCAAAACCCTCCTTCATGCATCATTCAGCCCATTTTGAAACATTTCCCTGAGTCTGTTCTCCCACAAGCCTTGTGGCTGAGTGGAGAGCTGGGAGCACCAAGGGCTGGGAGCACCACAGCCTGAGGAAATCGTGCTTGATGTCATTAAAAGTGTCATGGGTAATTATACAGCACGTGGGAGTTTAATTCTGGCACTGACAGATCTGTCCTGACCCCAACTCAATCCTTTGCAGTAGCAGTGGCTCATGGAGGGGACATGGGGGGATGTGATGGGGGCACGACCAGTGCCCGGGGTGGCTGTGGGAGGAGGATGCTCTGTGGCAGCTGGAGGCAGCAACTGCAGCCACTCCTGCACTGAAAACTGTTTGTGGCCACCAGATTCCTCCCTGTGAGGGCACAGAGGAGTTTGCTCAGCACCAAACTCCTCTCACAAGGATCTTGAACAGGGGCAGGTCCCAGGGCTGCAGCTTGAGCAGCTCCAGAGCAGGGGTGGGGAAGGAGAACATGTCCTTCACCTTCCAGGAACTACCCGGGCTCCCAGGTGTGGGGATGTGCAACTCCCTTCCATCTCAGCCGTGCCACGCTGTTTTCCATCTCGCAAGGAATGTGTTTGCTATACACGAGCCCACCCCTGCGCCCGTCCCTGCATGGCAGGGCATGTTCCTGCTCAAGGTATTTTATCTCATCCCCACAACACAATGCCTGCTGCCAAAAAAATACCACCGTGCAGAGTATTTGTGGGGATGTTAAAGCTTGTCCAAATGTCCAAATACAGGTGTGCCGAGGGGAGCGAGGCTGCAGCTCTGCTCTGCTCTCCTGGTGTGGGGGGATTCCTGAGCTGGGGCTGACCAAAACGGGGGGCTCAGCAGCTGCTCAGGTGGGTCTGGGAGCAGATTCAGGGGTTGACATGAATGGCTCAGTCCCCACTTTTCCTGGCCATGAGCATGTTCGGTGCAGCTGTGGATCAGGCAGGAAGGATCTGTGTCTCCCTGTCCTGCTGCTCTGGCTGCAGCATTGGAGCCACCTGTGTCTGAGTGAGGTGCTCCCACCACCTCAGGGACTGAGACAGGGCAAAGCAGATAAACCATTTTCAGGTTTGTCTCATTTAGGTGGTCTCCAGGAGAGTTCTGGGAAGACATAAAAGGCACTGGCTCTACTCCACTCAGAATGCAGTGACTCCCTGCTGCTGGCTGGAGATGAAGCTTCCCACATGGCTGCAGCCCATGGAACCTGCTTGCCCACCATGATGGGGTTTAATGCCCCCTGTTTGAGGAGCCACCATGGCAAAACAAGGGTTATTTGGAGGGGGCTCTTCCTTGCCAGGTGTTAAAATACTGACAACTCCTGTCAAAGGATCCTTTCATGTAGACATTCCCGGGCAGCCCTCAACATGCCTGGGAACTATAACTGCTCTGGAAGAGCAGAGGTGCATTATGGCAAGTTCTTTGGTAACAAATTCTCTCATTATACCATGTTATGACATGGATAAATCTCTGTTAAATAGCAGAGCGATTCCCCGCGGGGGGAAGGCGGCCGCTCCGTGCAGGCATGTCTCCACTGATAACCTTATCGTGTCCCAACAGCTCCGGGATCGCCTTCAAAGAGCCCTCCACTCTAACAAACCATTCTTTTAAGGAACTCTGTGCTGATAATCCTGGGCAAGAAAAGTCCAGGCTGTGCGCTGGGCAGCCGTGCTCCCGGCTCCTCACAGTGTGGAATCTCCCTGTGCCGCGTCTCCGGCCGCTCCCAGCCCCACACACCTCCCTGGTCACGGCCACCAGGAGAACGAGCCTTGTCTGTTTGGGATCCCAGGAGGCTCTACATCCCCAGCTGTGCTTCCAGCCAGGAATAGCCCTTGGCAAGGCACCCTTTCCATAGGGGACAGCAAAATCTGCTGCATTCCTCTGGGATTTCCTGCAGGTTCCAGTGTCACCCTCGGCTGCTTGGCTGACACCATAATGCCAGCTCCATCTCCATCCATTCCCTGCTATTGCCACCCATCCTGCAGAACACTAGGAATAACTGGAAAAGCCAAGTTATTTAAACCCTAGCAGTATATCATCACTGAACTCTTTCCCTAAGGGCTTGGTAACACAAAGGGTCTTTGGATGTGTTTGAGATGTGGCTGCTTCTCTGGTGAGATGAGACCTCAGTGCCAGATGTAACAGGACGTAAATCCAGCTGAGGGACAGGGCCCTGGTGCCACTGGCTGCTGTGAGGCTTTGCCATGGTTGTCTCAGTGCCACTGCCCCCAGGTGTGCTCTGCACACCACGAGACCCCGAGGAGCAAGTGCCCCACAAAGGTTTGTGGATGCAGCACTGACGTGGAGTCTCAGCATCCACTGCTGCCCACTCTTGTCAAGGACCAGGACCCGCTCCAGAGGCCACTGCAGTGCTCAGCCCTGGGGCTGCCTCCCCATGCAGGAAGAGGTGTTTTTCCCCATGGATGATGACAGCCTTGCACAAAAAATAACCTGAATCCTCTGCCTGGAAAGACCTCCCGGTGAAGTCCATCCCGCCCGGCCCTGCGCGGGCAGCAGAACCGCTAGGAGGATGTGTCCCAACAGATTCGGAGCTGATAAAATCTTATTTATCTTCAACTGTTGACACCGAGGCGTCTAGACTTGCCTGTTCGGGAGGCAGCCAAGGCCTCCTTTCCCTCTTGAAGGAAATGATTTGCTCAACAATTACTTTTTCCACAAATCCTCCCCCCTCCTCCCTACCAGCCTCCTCCTCTCCTACATTCCAGTCTCCTCATTAGCTCTCCTCAAGACGTGTCCGGGGCTGCAGTCAATGGATCCCAATAAAGCCACTGGCCTGGCAAGGGGGAGAGAAGAAAAGTGCTGCCTCCGGCTGCTAATTTCCTTGTGCTCCCCAGCAAGCAGCTGTGGAGCTGCATCCTGGGACAGGTTCGGACAGATCGCAGCCGAGAGGTGATAATAACGTGTCTGTCATCTTCCCCAGACATGTAGCATCTTGCAAACCGCAAATACCGTTAACCGGCTCGGACGAATCTGTTACGACAGATCCTGGAAGACGTGCCGACTGCAGAGCTAATTCTTTTTCTGTCTAATTTTTTTAATAACCATTTTTTAATCACCGGCCTGTAAACTCCTCACTGAGCTGGAAATTCCTCCCCAAAGCTACTTTGTTGCTTGCTTATTTACTACGAGCTGGGTTTGAATATGTCCAGCGCATCAGTGATGCTCGAGAGGAGAGGAGAGTGTCCAACAGGGCCTGGGGTACCTGCCCAGCACACAGGGGTGCTGGGAAGTGTGGGCACTGCTTATTTGTGGGCATAGCTGTAAGGAGTGCCCTGGTACCTGTGTCCCTGTGTCCCCAGTTCCTGCACCACAGCAGGGATGGATCAGGGTGATGGCTGTAAGGGATGCTCCAACACCCACCTCCCTGTGCCTGTGGTCCCTAAACCACAGCAGAGCTGCACTGGGGTGACACCAAGTCAGCACCAACTGTGCTCAGGACATGGGGTCTCAAGGCACCCAGCAGAGTCTCCTGCTCCCCCCAGCCATCATCAGCTGCTGGGAAACCCTGTCACCCTCAGGTCCCCCAGACCACTGAGGTCCTGGGGCCGGGGCTGCCCCCCAGGAGAGCAGCACAGGGAGGCTGCACGTGCTCCAGCCTGCATCCTTTGACCCTAATTGGCATGTCATGAGTGCTAATTAAAATCCCTTGCACTCTGGGGTGTTTAATCTCTTCTTGTAGGCCTGACTCCCTCTGTGCACTGGACCCTCAGGTCCCCTGACCAAGCCGGCCCGGAGCTCCCTCTCATGCAAAAAGGAAGCTGCAAATTCAGCAAGGAGGTTGTTTCACGTGCATTGGCAAGTCTGGATGCAGGGGCAGGCTGGGAGGGGAGGGAAGAGGGGGCTGAGTTGGACTTGGGAATTGTTGCTGGGAACAAAATGCGAAAACCCTGGGCTCAGGGGAAACCACTGGCTGTGGAGGGTCCTGGTGGGACTGTGCCACGAGGGAGGGAGCTGCTCCTCCTGCTCTCCCCCAGCCGCTGCCTGCAGTGGCCACGGGCAGAGAGCGGCTTTGCCGAGGGTGCACCAGCATCTTTCCCCCCCTCCCTTATGCACCAGAGGTCATGGGCTCCCAGGTCTCTCCTACCTCTCCTGCTGGAGAGCTTTTCCTTCCCGATGGAGCAGCATTGCCAGTAAGTCATTCCCTTGACCTGTGCATACCAGACACGTTCGAGATAGTGGAGCTGATAGCGGGATCGTGTTGGAACATCACACACCGAATTCCTTTGCCTTTTTGCTTAATTCCATTGTGTCTGGAGCTCCTGGAGCCTCATCCACACCCTGCAAAAGCTGGTGGAAAGCCTCCAGTGGGCTGGCTTCGATGGGCTCTGGGCAGGCTGGTGCTGGGGTTGCTTCCCTACTTCAAGCATGCCAAAATCTCCACGCTCATCTGCCCATCTGCTCGGACACAACCAGAGTTGTTAGTGACTCAGAGGCAGTGTCCTCAGCTGTGCCTGGCTCCTGATCATCTCCAGGCCATGGCTGGCTGTTGGACAGGAACTTCCCTGGGATATGAGGAAGAGCCAGAGAGGATTTGAAGAGTGGGCTTGTAGTCTATAGGTGCTCCTGAAGAGTTTTCCCTTGTCTTTACAACCATCTCTACCCCAAAGAGCTTCAGGCAGTGATCAGCAAGGGAGAACCTGCCTCCTGCCACACCAATTATTCCCATCCTCCTCATTCAGTTTAGGATCAGGCAAAGCATTTCAGCTCCCTAGTGCCCATGCTCCAGCTGCAAGATCTAACGAGTAACTGGAACCAGTTCCACATGGCCATCTCCCACTGGCTGAGCACTGGGATGCAGTTTGCTGTGGGTGACTGCTGGCCAGCTGTCCATGGGAGCAGGAGCAGCTCCCCTCAGCTGTGAACATCTCCAGTCTTTCCCTCACCTGCTGTTTGCTCCCTAAAGCAGCAGCAAGTCCCTGGATGTGGTTCAGACCTCCCTGTGCCAGAGATCCCCCTGCCTGCACAGCCTGGGGGTTTGTCCATCGCCCCCCGGCTCCAGGGGCTCCGGGGGGGCCTGGGCAGCTGCCCCACACCGTGGGCTCCAGCCCCTCATCCCTTCGCAGCCACGGGAGGCCAAAGACCCCATTAACACTTCTGCAGCTCTGGCACACGTGACAGTGTCCGGCGGGGAGGGAGCCCTGCTCTGCCACCAACCTGACTCGAGAAAAATCCTAATTATCCATCAGTTACCAGCTGGCCGCTGCGGCGAGGGGCTGCGGCGAGGGAAGCGCCGCGATCGGCTGCGGCTGCAGCGTGTCCGGGCAGCTCCGGCTCCCGGAGCCCCGGTGGCTCCCAGCGGGCGGGCAGGATGCCGGCGTGCCCCGTCTTGCAGCTCCCGGTCCTCCTCCCAGCCCCGCCGGAGCAGCCTACCAGAGGGGGCCTTCCAACCTACAGGGAAAACCTTATTTTCAGCATCTGGCCGCTGCTCTCTGCGATAAGAAGGCCATTAAAAATGAAAAGGGAGGTGGCAGCAGCCTGGAGGGCTTCCCACAGCATGGAACAGAGCAGCTGCTTCGGTCCAGAGCTGGTGGTGATGTGTGGTGCTCAGAGCCCAGCCCGGGGGTCGGGACATCCAGTGTCACCCACCACTGCCCAGTGTCTCTCTGCAAGGACAGAGCTCGGTAATGTGAGCCCCAAAGCCCTGTCCCAAGGCTTTGCCCCTTCTCCATTCACCCCTTTCCTAAAATTAGAAAATCAGCATTTAGAGGCAAGAGAGTGCAGCTGATGATGCTCTGGGCCTGTTCCCCACACTGCTGCCCCCAGACCCCTTCCTTCCTCCTCTTCCTCCTCCTGCATTGAGCCAAGAGTGTCTGCTAAAGCTCAGCTTATCTCTCAAGAGATATGCAGAGTCCTCATTTGAATCCTTGATGAGTTGGAGAATCCACTGCATTCCTTGGTAAATTGTTCCTATGCTTAATTATCCTCACTGCTAAAAAAATTCCACCTTGTTTGTAGTCTGAATTTGCCTGGCTTCAGCTTCCAAGTGCTGGATCTTATTATGTCTCTTTCTGTTAGATTAAGGAGCTGGCTGCTATGAGGAACCATCTCCTGGACACATCATGATGGAGCCACCTTTGCTCTTGTTGGGGTGACCTTCCTTGAAGAACACTTCCCTGGTATTGCCCTACGAGGCAGCTGCGCCAAATTTTTTATCTTCTTTGCATCTCTCTCCCAAACCCTCTCTGTTTTGTCAACAGAGGGTTTGAAGTGTGGACAGGAGCATCATGTGTGCAGACAGTGGGCTTGGGGACATCTCACTTCCCTGCCCAGGTGACAGTGATGTGACCAGCCCTGCAGAGCAAACCACCCCAGAGCAGCCAGCTCACCTCCAAACACTCTGGTCTGGCCCCTCAAGATCCTTTGGAGCCTCCCCTCCTAAGCACAGGAGAATGGACAACACCATATCTTCCAGAGGGATTGAACCAGGAGGCCACTGAGTTACACATTTCCATCAACCAAAGCTCGTGATTGTACCAAAAATGACCCCAAATCATCTGACAAGATGACTTGCATGAACTACTTGCTTTGGCATTGCCTGTGCACCAGCTGTCCATTCCTTCATGGCTGGATCCTCCATGATCTGACCCCAGATTGCAAGAGACTTTAAGCAGAGCCTTCTTCCAGCACAGGGGACTCCCTGCTGCTCTGAAACGCTGCCCGGCACGTTGGCTCCACCAAGCTTGTGGTCAAGGCTTGGTGTAAACTGATCAACCACCCTGGCATAAATCATTTGGTGCAGTGAACCCCAGGGTATCCAAAAGCCACAAGGCTTCCCCAGGTCGGGATGAAGCAGGGATGTTCCCTCTGACGTGCTGACCCAGCCCACGCGTGTCTGCAGCACTCCGGGACGGCCGGCACTGCTGTCCTTCATGTGACTGTGCTGTCAGACATCCCTGTCTGTCCCCAGCCCTCCTGACTGCTACATGTGTGTGCTCAGCTCTGTGGAGGGTCATGCATTGGTGTTGGCTGACTGGCAACATGGAACATGTTTATTTTGCTGAGCTCCTTTCCCCATTTCACCGGGACAGCCTCGGGTGTGGCAGTGGCACTGCAGAGCTCACGGCAAGTGGGAGGGAAGCAGTGGCCTCATCTTCCAGCAGTAAATGTGTCTGTGACAGCCCCAGCCAGGAGGATGTGCAGTGACACCAGCTGTCACCACAGCAGGACCGTTCCTCACGTGGCACCTGGGAGAGACAACTCCTCTGCATCCACATCAGCAGCCCTGCAGGAATCCCTGTTTGAAATGAAACATCCCCTGTGCTCTCAGGGTGCCAACCCACTGCTGTTCTCTGCAAGGCTCGGCTCCAGCACAGTGAACTGTTGGGTTCTGACCTGACCTTACAGCCATCCTGCTTTGGAGGGATGCAGCCACCCCAGTGTCGTGCTTCAGAGGGCCACACACCTCCGACTGCCTGCCCTGACTTTCCATGAAGGCTTGGGAAAAACAGCCATCCTGCCCTGATGAACCAAGCTCCCGGTGGGACACAGGAGCACAGGCAGCAGGGATGATGCAGAGACAGCCTGAGCTCACTTTAGCTACAACTGTAGAAAGATCCAGGGGGATGGGGTGGCTTTCAGGAGGGGAGCCCTGCCCACGCTGTGCCTGTTCCATCCCAAAGCCATCCCCTGGCACTCCTAGCTGGGGACAACAGTGTCAATCAGACACTCTCTGGCCCCTATCCCTGCACACCAGGACAAGACACCCTGCAGTGTCCCGTTTGGGTTTCCCTTTGGATGCTTGAGTGGTACAGAAGTGCCTCCCTTCCCTGCGCAGCTCCTGTGCAGCTTTACCTGTAAGTGATGGGAGTTATCCCCCAGTAGGGATAGGATCGGTCTGGAGTCACATCATCCTGCCTGAGGACCTCAAGTTTATTCAGTTCCTAATGAAATGCATCCCTGAGCAACATCCCACAAGGAAAGATAGTGGAAAGAGTGGAGACTTAACCACCCCTACGAGGGCAGGTCGTGTTTAGCCGTGGTGCCGTCCCAAGCGGCTGGTCTGTGTGACTCAGCTGTGCAGCTCCAGCCGCAGGGAAACTGCTGGACTGCTCCAGCCAGGAATTCGGCCGCATTCAAACACCCGATTGCTGCCACTGCTGCTTTCCCACGCCGCCCACCCGCTGGATTTCACAGGACACGGCCCCAGCGCTGCGGCCGCTGCCGGAGCCCGTCCCCTCCTGCACCCTCACCGGGACACACCGGGAGCATCCCACCGTGCAGCAGCACCCCCTGGCCACTGCCCGGGTCTCCCTTCACGACAGCATCCAAGGATGCTTTCTGTCTCCCGTGGGAAGCACTGTCTTGGCAATTAAACACGTCACCTCCCGAAAACAAAGGTCATCATCGCACCTGTGGGGCTGACACATCGCTCCCGGGCTGCTCTGCCCATTCCATGGCAATGTCAACCGGCAGCCCCGGAGGAAACCCTCTGTGCTCCCATGGGATGTCAGTCACCCACTGCAGCCTTTCTGCTCAATCAGTGTTTCCCGAGGAGAAAACCCGCGCGGCTCAATCGCGCTGGTGAGCGGCGCTCCGGGCGCTCCGCAGGCACTGCCGCCAGCGCTGCTTCCCTCAACAACAGGGACAGCACTGCGCTGAGCCTGGGACACGAACTTAGGACCTTTCTCCACAAAAAGCACAGCAGCCCCTGTCCGCTTTCCCCTGTCACTGGGTCCCTGCTCTGCAGAGCTCTCCTGTGCCGTGGACCAAACCTGCGTCCCGGCTCCCGAGGAGACGAGCAGACGGCACGAGGTGATCCTGATCAAAACCCCACTGTGGTTAAAATCCTACTCTGCCGTGCTGTCACTTCTAGAGATTAAGTTACTCCTCTGATACGAGGTGGAAAAGGATTGTAAATGACAAGCAGGAATTTACGGCAAAACTGGGAACGGCGCTGGGAGATGCGAGCAAAGGTCCCTCTCACCCACGGCCTCTCCTCTGACAGCACTGGCTGGAAAAGGTGTTGGGAAGCACCGGGAGAACAAGGCAGGTACTTCCCCAGGGCATTTCTTCTGGGGACATTTACCTGCAGTTTAAGGAATTGCACTGGGAGAAGTGACATTGCAGCTGCTGCGTTTCACAGCCCTTGGGGAGAAACTCCCTGCAAAGCAATCAGGGACGTTTCCTGCATGTTTTGCTTCCCGGGACCCCCCGAGCAGGTGAAGTCCCCACGGGTGGTGGCCGTGTCCCACAGCTGCCCTGCCCAGCGTCCCCAGCACCAAGGTGTTGGTCGGTGGTGGTGAGGCCGCTGTGGGTGGTGGCGAGCATCTCCCTCAGAGAAGGTAGAAGACATGCAACTTACTGTCCAGGTGGCTGACTTGGCGGTGCTGGACTGCTGGAAGGTCACCTCGAAGTGGTGGGGGCCGGGGTAGTCGGTGTTGGAGGGGATGACGGGAGCCGGGGACATGGCGTCGAAGGTAGAGCTGGGCTGCGAGTAGGGAGAGTGCGTTGGGACATTGGAGGTGTGCTCGGAGCTGTAGGGGCTGGTGGAGGCTGCTCTGCTGCCGATGCTCTGATCCATGCTGTTGTTCAGCAAATTGAACTGGGACTGGAGGAAGGGAAAAGGGGAGGAGGGAAAAAAGAAAACACCAGCCAGTTTAGAGACAGGGAAACCTCAGCCACCCTTCTCCAGGGCTGGGGTGTCCTGTTACAGCCTCCTTAAAGGGCCAGCATGTGGGAGGGGAGCCAAAAGAGCTGGTCTGGGTGGCTTGGGCTTTCCAACAGGTCACCACTTGTGTGAGGGATAAACTCCAGTACTTAAATGATCCCCCTCGATCTGCTCCATCATCACTGGAGGCAGCGGGGTGCCACAGTCCCAGATTTCTAGCACACCTGCCTAGGGAAAGCCACTGTTCTGACAGTGGGGAGAGGGCAGGGATGTTCTGGGGTTTGCTCAGGTGTGGGAGATGTTGTGCTGTGGGTGGGGAGTGACAGCCCTGTCCTGCACACAGGGCTCTGCTCCATGGTGGCCCTTCCAGCAGCCAGAGTGTCACAGCTTTGTGGCACACCCTGGCAAGCTCCCTGGAGATGACACTGCTCCATCCGGACAGTGGTCCTGGGTGGCCGATCTGTTTTCTGACCTGTCCCTCTTGCATTCACTGCTCAAGGACAGACACCCACACACCACTCCTGGGAGTGCTCCTCCAAGCCAGCCAGCCCTAAGTGGTGGTTTGTAGCTTGTTTCCCAGTGG
This sequence comes from Pachyramphus minor, assembly GCA_013397135.1. Lineage (NCBI taxonomy): Eukaryota > Metazoa > Chordata > Aves > Passeriformes > Tyrannidae > Pachyramphus > Pachyramphus minor. Next base: position 769,708 of record VYXB01001646.1, read on the forward strand.
GATGTTTGCTCTCAGTGTCTGATGCAGCTCTAATTTGGGGAAAACCTCAAACCTCCGAAGTGCGTGGCTGCGATGCAGCGTGCTGCAGGAAGGTCACAGGGCAAACAGACCATTTAGGCATATCCTGGCTCTTATTCCACACCTGCTGGACCAAATCCTGACTTTTTACAATTTTTTCCTTATTCGTCTTCTGGCCAATTACTGTCAGATACTTCCAGTAAGAGCTGGCAGCTCCTTTGCCCACAGGCACAGCCCAAGTACAGTGACATTCCCAAGAACTGTGTGGCTAAAGTGGCCTTAAGATTTCATCAGAAAATCAGACCCAAATACAACTGTTTCTCAAAGCAAGTAGGATGGCTTTTTTGCCCAGAAACCTGGAATTCCCAAGTTGCTCAGGGCTTGCTCTCACCCTGGCAGCCCCAGAGGCAGGTGCTGTGGTGGCCACCAGGGCTGTGCCAGTGACCACAGCACCTCTGCATCGCTGTGTGTTGTCCTGGCTCCCACATCCGAGCACGGACAGCGTCCCCCTCGACTGCCCCCACGCCCCAGCAGGACTGTCCCTGTTCCCAGCACCCTCTGGGGCAGCTCTGGGAAGCCAAGAGCTCTGGAGGCAGCCGTGGGCACAGCCAGCAGGCTCAGCCTTCCCCAAAGGGCTGCAAGGCTCACGGCTCAGGAATCAAGAGACGTGTTTTAACTTGGGATCCCAACCTCACCCAACCGTCTACAATGTGGAATGGTTTAAAGGCAATCATCCTTCTCCAGGGAAGTTCTCCTGTTGCCTGCATCTCTCACAAGGTCGTTGGAGCCTGTGACTAACTGGAGGAATGCTGAACAAGATCTGGCTTGCTTTTACACATCCAGCCATTTTCTCCCTAAAATATGTGCCTAAACCCCTCTATTCCTCCTTGCCTCTCTATAAATAGCCCAGCTGAAGACAAGCCAAGCTTTCCATAATCCCAGGCTTCACCTGGAGAAAAACTTCAGAAAAAACAAGCATTTGGAAAGCCCTTGCCTTCCATCTGGGAATTGCTGGGCAGCAGCTGTGGGGACCATGGGCAGGGCAGCACTGGCATTGTGGCACAGGCAAAGCTCAGGCATCAACCAGGAGAGCAGCAGCAAGGGAGAAGGGATTGCTGCTGGACAGGGCTGATCTACAGCCCAGGTAATCCAGGAGTGCCAGGACTGAGCTGTTTTTCTCTCATGCTTAGAGCCAGCACCGTGCGTGGCTGAAGCCTGCGGCCATAAATGGGCAGGGGAGTGGGGACCCTCCCCTGGTGAGATTTGAGACCCAGGGTACCACCTCTGCCAGCCGGGCAAGAGACAGCTTCCCAAGCACCAGGGCTTTGGAATCCACCAGCAGAGAGACCCAGAGTCAGGGGCAGGGGGAAAATGACCACCTTGTTGTTCAAAATTGACAAAACCATGGAAACATTCCCTTAAAAGACAAATCACAGGCAGGAGCGTTTGTGTGTGTGTGTGTAAATATGTTCGTACACACACATGTTTGTTCACACACACACACAACTGCAGCAACAACCTCCCAAGGAACAGCCCAACAATCCCGGGACACACGGCTTGGTAGCAACACACATAAGGTAAAAATGAGGAATGAAGTAATTTCCTTCTATCACTGACTGTCTCTGTGCCTGTGGTGGACTGTTCTGAATGTCAGAGACAGACACAGACCCCTAAGCAAACAGCCTGGGCACCTGAGGACAGGGCTGAAAGCCTAACACCTGCAGCACAGGTGCCACTTCACCTGCTCTGCCCTCCCAGGGATTTCCAACAGGGAAGGGAAGCCTGCCTGGGGCCATGGCGTGTGCCCTGGGCTCGGCTGAGGAGATCCCAGTGGACAAGAAGCCGGTGGTGGTGGTGTCCAGCACTGCAGGTGCTCCTCGGATGGATGCTCTGGCTAACCCCCCTCCTGACTGTGCACACAGATGAGGAGCCTGCACTCCTTTCACCAGGGTTTAAATCACACCCTGGGCTCTGCCAGCACCGGATCAGGCAAAGCAAGAGGAGCAGTGACCGAGCTGCCGAGGCTGCAGCATCCTGCACTGGCACAGCTTGGGGCTCAGGAGCGGGGCTGCAGCAGCCCCAGCTCATCCTTGCAGCCGTGGGCTGGGGACAGGCTCACACTGGGACAACCCCTGGAGCATCCTGGGCCCCGGCACAAAGGCTGGGCAGGCAGAGCTGGAGCGGGTGCCCCAGCAGTGGGGGATAATTCCAATAAAAAGCAGCAAGGCAAACCCCGTCCATAACGAGCAGCACCTACCGTGGTGTAATGCTGCATCGGGTCGCTGATGTACAGCATTTTAGTTGTCTTGGGGTTCACGGAGCGCGGGGAACCGTCCTGCCACGGGAGTCATGGGGTCGGGGTGGCAATGGAGGAGGCCGGGGCGGGATGGCAGGTGGAAGGGGGGAGTGTGGGAGCAGGGCTGGGGCGGGCAGCGCCAGGGATGCTGCGCTGGCCACCCGTGTGCCGCCGTCTGTTGGCTCTTTTGCTTTTTTCATCTCCCTTAGTTCTGTCAACTCGCTGCATCCAACAACAAAACGGGGCCCACCCCTTCTGTCCCTCATGACTATTCATTAAAGCACAGGGCAGGCCCCAGCTTGCCCAGTGATGGACTGGGCGATACCAACCATTCCCACTGCAGGGAGAGCGGGGGTCCAGCTCCACCATCAAACACACCCTGATCCCACTCCTGAAAGCTTTTCCCAGCCACATGGGGCTGGAAACCTGCTTGGCTGGCACCTGTCACGAGCACACCGAGGTGGCCATGCTTGCACTGACCAGATGATGCAGTGACTCTGTGAGATGGAGTTATCCCTGCCTAGATGGATAGGTGTGGATGGATGGATGGATGGATGGATGGATGGATGATCTAGAGGGACTGACAGGGATAGATAGGGATAGATATGGATAGATGGCTAGCCAGGGCATTGGGGTGACCTGCTCCAAGTCACCGAGCATTGGCACTGGTGCTGAGCCCCACGAGCAGCAGGAATCAGCACGGACTGAGCAGTTCCTCCACCACTGTTCCCTCTCTTGTCTCTGTCTCAGTCCAGTGGTGTCCTGTTACCTGTGCATTTACTGTCATGTGCATTTACTGTCATGTGCATTTACCCCGGGCTGCACCGACCCTGGGGCTCGGCTTTGGTTACAGACACAGCGAGGGGAAGGGGAGGGCTCACCTGCCCAGCGAGGGGCAGAGCCCCAATTATCAGCCCTCTGCCCGGCTCCTGCCTGCTGTGGCAGAGGCTGGGAAGGGAGGGAAAGCGAGCGGAAAGCGAGGGAAAAGGGGCTGGGGGAGGGGAGCCAAGCTGTCGGGGAGGGAAACGGCGGCTTTTTCCAGGGAAACAGCGGCTTTCTGCAGGGAGATGCTGCCAACAGCCGGAGCTGCTGCAGGGATGCTGCTGGGAGGCCAACCTGCTCGGGGCACCACACATGCACAAGTGACCTGGATGTCTCACACACCCTCGATGCTTGAGGGTCCCAGTTTAATAGACAGAGGCAAAGGCTTGTAGGATGGGCTCTGGTACACACCATTTGTACCACAGTGAATGACACCCTGGTCCTGTGGTGGGACTCGAGCTCTGCTGCCCTGACAGCACTGAGCCCCCTCTGCTGTGTGCAGAGACACTGTCTAACAGAGAGTAGCCACGGTTTTACTGACCCCTGTGCCACAGGTGCCTGTAGTGCCACAGCTGCAGGGGTTGTGCTCCCCACTGCCTCCCCCAGAGCCCCCAGCCCACCCCTGAGGGGAAATCGAGTCTGTGTCTGGTGCACACTCACCATCACCGAGTCGTTCATGCCTCTCATCTGGAAGACATCCATCGTGACCTCTGTCTGGTTGGAGACCTCATTGCTGCCGGTGTGGGCGGCTGGAGGGAGGTCGAAGTAGGTGCTGTCTGGCTCCCTGAGGAGAAGGAGAGGGTACAGTCATCTTCCCAGCCCTCCAACATGCTGTGCCACCACCACCACCCACCAACTCACAATCCTCTTGAACCTTGTCACCTTCCCAGCTCCTCCATCCGTGCTCTGCTTTGATTCCCACGTGGCAGAGCAGGCTTTGCTCAGGCAAACTGTTGCCTGGCAGGTAAAGCAAGCAGAGACTTGGGAAGCTGTGCATCCACCCAGCTGCTGTGGCATATCTGTCACCTTGGGATGTCTTTACATGAGAGGATACCAAGGGAGAAAGGCTGGAATGAAGCACAGTCCTTCTCCCTTGCTTTATTAGAGCATGAGGCTCAAAGGCCAGAAAACTTGCAAACATCTTGGTTGAGGGTCCCAGTTTAAGGGGACCTCTGCTCTGGCCATGACACCATCTCCATGCAGCCCTGGAGCACTGCAGCAAAAAAAGGAGCCCTCCATGAGACAGTGCCAGGTTTCAAATGACATTTTGGCAAATGAAATGGGCTGAGCAGAGAAGCTGGAATCTGGGAGCAAAATTCTCAGTGTGGCAAAGGCACCTGTGGAGAGCAGAGGATGCAAAAGGAACTTGTCTGCTCCTGCTTCTGAACAGCCCTCATGGGAAATGATCCCCCCCCACACACTTACAGAGTGCTCCAGAGGTGTGCGAACGTGTTGCCTTCGTCAGCTGGGGGAGACTGGGACATCTTGGCAGTGGGGGAGTCCGACAGAGGATAGACCACTCTGGGGGCAAAGAGAAGCAGCAGGGTTAGCACTGCCAGGGTGCTGAGCTGTGCTGTTCAGTACTGTGCTGTCTCATCCCAGCCAAGCACCCAATCCACGGCCAAGGGCAGGAGCCCCCCAGGCCCAGCTCACTCCAGCAGGGACTGGAGCTGCCCAGGGCCCCTGGTGGGGGACAGTGCCCACAGCCCAGCAGCTGCAGGCTGGGATGGTGTGCAGGGTGTGACCTGAGCTCAGCCAGAAGGTGCATCCGGGGAGCTGCGGGAAAGCCCGTCCCTCAGCCAAAGCCTCCATGCACAGTCATAACCAGAGCCCTCCTCAGGCTGCTGCGTTCCCCTCGGCCCTGGACGATGTTTCTTGCCCTCCCTCAGGTGTGGGAGGAAGCACAGGGCACACCCCAGCTGTCCCTGTGCTCCCAGAGCCTCTCTGGCCCAGCGGCCAGAGCGGGAAATCTCCCAGAGCCATCTTGAGCCCCATGCTGCCTCCCTGGGCGGTCCTGCCACGGGACCATCCTCCTCCTCCCTTACCCTGGAAGCAGCAGCACTGCTTGCTTGCCCTGGCTGACATGGATGTACCTCAGGCACATCTAGCTGCCCCTTTTACCCACGCTGGTTTTAGCGTCTCATTTCAACTTCGACATCTCATAGTGAAAACCTGAAACTTCCTGCTTTTGGGGTGCGAGCTGCTGAGGCGAGGGCAGCCCCTCTCGGACCGAGGGATGCTCAGGATCTCCCAGGCCCCTCTGACTCAGCTGGGGACTGGGTGCCTGCAGGGAAGGGAGTTAAAACGAAAGCAGGCTGGCTTGCTTTCCCCATCAGCAGATCCTGCGAGCTGCTTTCTACGAGACACAGCATCCACAGCTGCCGTCCCCTGAGGGTTTCCCACAGCACAGGAGGGCCCATGTGCCGCGGGCCCAGTGCCAGGATAGCTAACAGGGAGAGTCTGGTGTCCTCCCGTCCCTCCTCGCCCCACGTGTGACACACAGAGAAATGAAAGTACCTACACAACAGCTTTGAGAGAAGGAAAAGCCTAGAACAGATGCAGGAGACTGCTGGTGGCCTTACCCTGCTTCCATGCTGCTTTCCCTGGCCCAGGGCAGTTCCAGGAAGAAGCCAGGCCTTTCCTTCCAGCAGAGAAAGCACCTCTGCACCGCCCCGGCTGTGTGGTCATCACGGGTGACACCAGCTCTAACCACGTGGCTGCTCTCGTTCTCAAAAGGAAAGAAATCTGACTATTTTAAGGGCGTTTTGGAAGTTCCCTTTCTCTTTCAAAGCACAACCTGTGCATGCAAAGCCAGGCCAGCTTCTCACATCTGAGCTCTAAACTCCAGAGTACAAAGGGAAGCCGTGGCAGTTGCCATGTTTAAGGCACATCCCTCTGCAGTGATCCCGGCTCATCCTGGAAGAGCACCTCTGCAGCAAGACTGACAGCCTGGCACAGGGCATCTGGGATGGTAGGGCATCACAAAAGACTCATAAATAGGGTTCCCCAAAATTGGCACTGATGTAATTCCGCCTGAGAGGAGATGCCTTTTAGAGCCCCATTGCACAATGAATGGTGGAGACATTCACATTCAGGGAAGGTGGAAAACCACTGTGACGGTGAGATCCAACAGAACGAAAAGAAATCCCGTGGGAAGAAGTGGGAGCCCTGTGGCACAGCTAAATTAAAGGTGAATTGGGAAGAGCCTAATTCTGCATTGCTCTGGAAGCTTTACTGACAGCTTGGGTGCAATTACCTTCCCAGTGCCCAAGGCTGAGTAAATGGCACCTGGGGCTGAGCACATCAGCAGTGGCAGAACTCAGGACCAGCCACAGCTCATGTTCAGCTCCCTGCCCCTTCCAGCCCCCCAGTTTGGAGGCTATTCCAGCTCTGCCCTAACTGTGTCCACTCCCTGCTGTCACCAGCTTCCCACACCAAAGGAAAGACCTGGGGTATCATCACCACTTCTGCCAGTAGGAGTTTTGCAGTCAGATCCCACCAGGAGGATCTATCACCTCCAGAGACCCTAAACTGCTTAAAGTGAAGATCTCCTAGGCCAGAGAAGGGCAGCAAGGAATTCTCCATCCCTTCTGCCCTGAGGCTGCAGGGAGGTGGCAGGGGATGCTTGGCATGACTGGCACAGCTCGGGAGGGACCTGCACTGGATTTATTGCAGGTTTCTAGAGGAAGAGGGAAAAAAAACGTGCTGGTGATGGGATCCAAGGCTGCAGGTGGGATTTGCCGTGTTCATTGGGAGAGATGCTCTCCCTGCACCTCCCCAAGCCAGCTCCAGCGATTGCTGGATAGCTGCTTCCCTCTGTTGCTGGTCAGGGCATTGCAGGGAAACTGCACACGGGAAAAGAGGCCAGGAGTAGGGAGAGAAAGCCTGTGAACAAGTGATCACCACCTCCCCTCCTCCTGGGACTCCCCCGGGATGCCGGACCCAGCTGGGTCGCAGTGGGACCGGTTCCTCCCAATCATGCCCCTTCGCTGTGAGCTGCCACTGAAATAATTTCCAAAGATTAGTATGGAAAAGCTCAGTGTACTCAATTTTCCACACTGCTGTGGCATTGGCTACATCCAAAATGCCAAGTCAGCCCCAGCTTGGCTGAAGCAGTTCTTTCACCCCAAGCCCCAGAGACAGAGGGAGAAGCAAAAACACACACCAAGGTCCCAAGAGCCACCCCAAAATTGGAGAACAATTCCCTGGAGAAGCAGAGCAGATGAACCTCTGTATATCCAACTGTGGCTCACTCATGGTTTGTGTTCTGACCACAGACCTTAATATATTCTTAGAATGATTATAAACTCAACTTCCTTCTTTCATCACTGTGAGGAAAGTGAAGGGGTCTCACAGCACTGCCCGGCTGCTGAGTTTCTGCACTCCCCAAAAGGAGCATCTTTCATCTCATCATCAACTTGAAGGCTCGGGTTTAGCACCTAGAAATGCCCGGTGCTGTGTCATTCGGTGATAACAAATTCACTGCTATCCTGTCACTCCAGCCCAGGATGAAATGTGATGGCATTTTGCAGCCACCTTAAAGGGAGATAAATGCCCAAACTCTGTATAACAGGGCTATGACTAATTCCTAAGGACTCTTGGCCCATCCTGAGAGAAGAGGACTTCTGAGAGCCACTGCTACCCCTCACACTCAGCTGCTTGATGGCTTGGGAACTGGTCCTGGACCTTCTCCCCTCTGCACTGCAAGACCCATTGGGCTTATCCAGCCCACAGCAAAAAACTCAATGTTTGCAAAATGCTGCCAGTCCCAGGGTGCCAATGTTGCCCCATGCTATCATTTGTTTGTCCTGGATTATTAAATTCACACCTGCAAAATGAGGTTTGTAAAAGCAATGAAGAGCGAGGGAGTGAGCTTTCCTGCAGCACACTTGAATCTCAGGAGCCCTCCTTGGGGTCCAGCAAGTTATTAACAATTTACTTTCCAAGGAGGAGGCAGGCTGGACAAAAATCCTCCCTGGATGGAGTCACTGACAGGCAGCTCATGATGGGGCAGGAGGCAGAGGCAGCCGCTTTCTCTCCCTTCCTGGCAGCCTCATCCCTGTGCAGGGAGCTGCCTGTGGCAGCCAGCCCCTGCATCCCACTGGGATCCAGCCCCTCCACTGCTTCTCCCCCTCAAGGCTGGGCCAGTGTTTACTCCGGATCTAAGGCACTTGGGAGCAAACTTTCCAAGACACTTCAATACTGGGTAACAAGCCCACGGAGCCAAGTGGCCGCGAATCATCTTCCAGGCACGTTAAGGAGTGCTTTGGGAGAGGGTCGTGCCGAGAAACTCGCACACACACGAATACCAAGGGGTTTCCTTTTGTAGGTTTTTTCCTCCTACCTGCGTTTCGAGTTCCCCCGGAGGTCTCCCGCAGACAGGAGTGGCCTGGGATAGAGGATCTATGTTATTTACTGCACTACGATCTAGTAGCGTCCCGGTCGCCTAGGCAATGACATTGGAGCTGCTGAAAGCTGTGTGAAAAGTGAGGCAAAAGCTTGTGCGCTCCTTCCTGGAACAGGCGGCAGTTGCAAGGGGGTGGGGAATGCTCAGCCGAGCGTGCCGGGGAATTAAGCTGGTCACCAGTGCCAGAGTGACTCCAGGGCAGGGAGGCTGTGGCAGCCACCCGGGAGCACCACGCCCGAGGCGGCTGCTGGGGTTTAATGGCAGCGTTTGGGTTGAAAGGGACCTTAAGGCTCATTTTGTTCCACGGGCGGGGACACCGCGGGTGGTGGCGGCAGAGCGGCTGTCGCGCCTGTCCCTCCGCCACAGGCCAGAAAAGCGGTGCATTTACCCGCCCAAAACACACTGGAGCGCCTGAAACCGGATTTTGGAACCCAAACAATCCGCAGTGAAAACAAGACTCGAACGTTTCTCTGATCGCGAGGTTTATTTCCACATGACGGTGGCCGTGGTCCCCCAGCAGGGCGGTGGGTCGCAGGCGGACCCCGCTGTCGGTGGGACGGGAGCGGGGCTGCTGCCACCCCGCAATGCGGGGATGCGGAGCGGGGGGAAGCCGTGAGTGTCCCCGGGAAGGGACGCGCAGGGTCCCGGAGCGTGTTGGGGACACGCGTCCCTGTCACCGCCCCCGGGCCCCCTCGGCTCCCTGGGGGCTGTTTCCCAAGGGAATATGTCCCGCGGGAGGGGTTATCTGGCTTCTTCGCTGATGTGTCTGTATGTCTGTATGTACTTAATTATGTCTTTATTTGTCTATTTATTGGGTGATGGATTCCAGGCAATTCACATCCTTTTTATGGGGCGCCTCTATTGCAATCACAAGTTCTCTGCCCTGTTCGGGAAATCCGGCGGGGACATCCCGCCTATGCTCCTTTTGCTTATCCGTAATTAGCCGGGAGGGTTGATTAGCCGGAAGGGACGATTAATTAGACAGGGCAGTCCCGGGCGCGGGACGCTGCCCGCGGAAAGGCGCCATATGAGGGGGCGTGGTTCTCTGAGGACGAGGAGCTCGGCCAACCCCGGAGGAGGGGGAACACACCCCTCGGCTCATTAAGTGCCTCATTAACGTCTCATTTGCATATTAATGCCCTCCTGAGGCGCGTTCCCGCCTCACGGCGCCCCCTGCCGGCCCGGCGCGGGCACCGCCCCCTCCTCCGGCGCGCGGCGGCCCCGCCCCTTCCGGCCCCTTCCGGGGAGCGCAGCGGGGCGGGCTCTGGGCGGCGGGTTCGA
>VYXB01001646.1:779553-874198 GCA_013397135.1 Pachyramphus minor
CGGGGCGGTTGGCGGAGCCCCCGAGCGGCCGCGGCGCGGGGCCCCCGGGCCGGGCCGGGGGCGGACACGGAGCGGAGGAGCCCCGGAGCCCGCGGGTGTGAGCCCTGAGCGGGCACGGGAGGCTGTGGGTCAGCAGAGGTCTGTAACAGAGACCTGGCTGAGGCTAAACTAACCTTAGTTAAATTAATTAGTACTTTAATTAGCACCTGAAGGGAGCGACAGGGAAGATGGAAAGGGACTTTCTACAAGGGCCTGGGGGGACAGGACAGGGGGGAATGGCTTCAAGCTGCCGGAGGGCAGGGATAGAGGAGATACTGGGGGAAAATTGGTCCCTGGCACAGGTTGCCCAGAGAAGCTGTGGCTGCCCCATCCCTGGAAGTGCCCAAGGCCAGGTTGGACGGGGCTTGGAGCAACCTGGGCTGGTGGGAGGTGTCCCTGCCCATGGCAGGGGGTGGCACTGGATGGGCTTTAAGGTCCCTGCCAACCCAAACCATTCTGGGGTTCTACGAAATAAAATAAAAGTTATGAGATGTAAGAGTGGAATTACTTAGCCAGCAGTGATGGAATGAATGAGGATTCTATTTATTACTGTAACCCCCTTCCCTCCTGGTTTAGCTGTTCTCACTGTAGTTTGCAGTGGAGCTCAGTGCACACAGAATAGAATTATAGAATTACAGAATCACAGCATGGTGTGGGCTGGAAGGGACCTTCAGGATCACCCAGTGCCAGGGATGGGGCAGCCACAGCTTCTCTGGGCAACCTGTGCCAGGGCCTCCCTACCCTCACAGGGAGGAATTTTTTCATGAAAACATGGCTCTGACCCTCTCTGACCTACCCCCCCGTATCGCAGTGAGCTGGGCAGTGGCAGCCTGGCAGGGACAGTCCCAGTGCTCCAGCCCAGGATCCTGCCCCTGCTCAGCCCTGTTCCTGTCCTGCTCAGGCCTCGTGTGTGCAGCACCGCTTGGTGGTTCGGGATGTGAGTTCCCTCCAGGTCCGCCAGCTCTACACCTGCCTGGATCAGATCCAGTACATCGAGTGGTCATCGGACTCCCTGTTCATCCTGTGTGCCATGTACAAGCGAGGGATTGTCCAGGTGAGGACAAAAGCAGGAGAGGATCTGTTTCCTGTTGGGAATTCGGGTGTGCTGGGAGTGAGAGCTTAATAGCCAGCACTAGTCTGAAGGTCTGCTGAAGTTCCTGATGTTGATAATGTAGTTTGAGGATAACCCAGCATGCCACGATTTTTAAAGCCGCAACAAACATCTTACTTTGAAAAAGAATATTTAGAATAAAAATATTTAATAAAACAAATCAAAGCTGGACATTATCGTACCAGTTTGTTACTGCAGTAGGAAATAAATAATGTGCAGACTTGTTAAACAGACTAAAACTGTTTTTTAAGTGTTGAATATTCAGAATATTTATCACAGAAAAACCAACCCCACCTCATTTGCCACTTCCATTATCACCCAGAGGGGTGGGACTCACTTTTGCAGGGGGATCCAGCGCCAGTCCTTCATGGCCACGGGCGGTCGGGGGCTCCTGGGCTGCCTGGAATGGGGTGCAGGAGCTGTAGGGAATTCCCCTGCGCAGAGGTGTCGAGGAGCTGTTGTTTCCTGCACTGTCTGGTTGCCCCCTGCCCCAGGTGTGGTCCCTGGAGCAGCCGGACTGGCACTGTAAGATCGACGAGGGCTCCGCGGGGTTGGTGGCTTCCTGCTGGAGCGCGGACGGTCGTCACATCCTCAACACCACCGAGTTCCATGTGAGTGTCAAGTCAGGATTGCTCTCCCTGGTGTCAGATGTTGCTGTCTGCCCCTTGCCTCCTAAAATAACCCAAAGCTCTTAAAGCTGCAGTGGTGGTGGAGAACACGGGTGCAGCTCTGTACTCCTGTGTGTAACCCGGGTTAATTCCAGGTTAGGTGTTTGTTGTTCCATTAACATTTTATCCTCTTGCTTCTGGTGATAAGATAGAAAATGGACTCTTAAATGTGAAGGTAAAATTTTGTGTTTGAGAACATATTCTGATGATTTTGATACTTTGATGGCATCCATCAAATTTAGAAATTTGGAATTTTAGAAATCCAATATGTTGTTTGCAGGCTTTCTAACAAAAAACCCCCCACAAACCAAACCATGCATGTTTTAGAGTGATATGGAATTAAAACATACAGGCTTAGGTTTATTGACCTGTGAGACAAGATTTAGATCCAGGTCTTGGAAATACTTTCCCAGTTGTTTCATTTGGTACACAGGAGTCAGACTACTGATGGAACCAGCTGGAAAATTAAAATTAAAACACCTCTAAGTGGTTATTAAGAGCCATATTGGGGAATGCACTCTGTGGTAGAATCCAAGCTGGAAGGCCTGTGTGTTCTGACTGATCCACCTTTGGATTAGAGCTCATGATTCCTGTTGTTCAGGACAATAGTGAAGGCTCAGAAAATAGCCAAGAATTACATAGGAGAACTACATTTCTGCTTGTGTTTACTCTTCTCAAACCTTTGGCTGTGTTTTAGGTGATGGGTTCTTGTGCCATGGCCCTGGGTAGCACTGCATTCACATGCTGCATTGCAAGGTTTCTTCCTTTTTTTTTTTGGGCAAACCCCAGGGTCAGGGGGTGTAGATGGGAACTGTGTGTGTGTGTGCAGACCCACCCCTTTAGACTGTGGAGTACAAGGAGAGATGAGTTTAGGCCCTGGTTTTCCCGGGTGTGAATTACTCTGATAGCAGTGGAAATTAAAAACTGAGCCCAGAATTGCACCCTGGAGGCAGTGCAGCCATCCCTGCTGGGCAGTGCAGGAGTCAGGACCCCACTGCAGGCAGGAGCCGTGTGCTCCCAGTGAGTATCTCGTGGCACATGTGTGTGGGGGTGGCCCAGCAAGGATTTATTGCCTCCCAACAGAACTTGGTTTGACCTTAGAGGATTTTCATTAAGCCTTTGCCAAGTTGGCATCTGTGTTGGGATAAGTTTCCTCTCCAGCTGTAAACAGGTTGCTAAATTAGCTGTTGTCAGACAGCTGCCTGGGCCCGGCCGCGCTCTGAGCTTTGTTTACTCCCTCTGCTAAATCCACAGTCTGGGGGGACAGACGTGGGCAGTGCTGGGGGCAAGCTGTGAGGATATTTAATGTCAGCATGTTATCAAATCCAGTGATTGCCTGGGGGTTTGGGGGTTCCCCATCAGCCAGCTCAGCTCGGCTTTGGCCTCCTGACACTTTCAAACAGCACCAACTAATCACTCGTGCTTGTAATGCTTCAGGTCAGTGTGTGAGCTCCACTGAAAGCTCAGAAGTTACTTGCTTATTCCCTGAGTTGTTTTTCTTTTAAAGGGTGTGGTTGTACTAATTAATTTCTAGCAGTCTGTACTTACCAGTGCCTCAGAACAATCATTACAGAATCCCTGAATAGCTGAGGTTGGAAGGAGATCATCCAGTCCAACCCCCTGCCAAGGCAGGGGCACCTGGAGCAGGTGACACAGGAGTGTGTCCAGGTGGGTTTGGAATGGCTTTAGAGAGGGAAACTCCATGCCCTCCCTGGGCACCTGTTCCAGTGCTCCATGCAAAGAAGTTCTTCTTCATTTAGTTTATGGCTGTCACTCCTTGTCCTATTGCTGGGCACCACTGAACAGGTTCTGGAACCATCTTTTGACACCCCCTTTTGGGATTCAGCTAACTTGCAGTCAGGGTCTTTTTGTGATCTGCATTCCTCTCCTAAGATCCACTCTGGGGGGCAGTGTCCTGTGGAAGGTATTGAACCAGGTGTATCTCTTCTTACAGTGCCGTTGTTCTACCAGAATTTGTAGGCATAGGTAGAGCTTAAGCAAGAGCTGCAGGTGAAAGATCTGGAGAAAGCACATGGAGCCTCTTCATGTCCCTGGAAATGTTTAAGGCCAGGTTGGACAGGGCTTGGAACAGCAAGGTTAAGTGGAAGATGTCAATGGAACTGGATGATCTTGAAGGTCCCTTCCAACCCAAACCATTCCAGGATTCTGTGCTTCCTCATGGCCCTTGTGTTGTGGGATAAGTGGGGTGAAGATGTTCTGGAGTCCTTCTCTGAAGAGCTGTGCTTGTAAACTACATACACTGTACTTTCCTTCCACATTAGGTCCTTAAGCATTAAGGAGCTTCTCTGGAACTCCAGCAGCAGGGAGAAGGGTGTGTTTCTGTGTGTATCCGAGCTAATCCTTAGTAACTGTGAGTGGCTGAAAAATGCTTTCTGGCGAGGAATGTGCTCCGAATAATCTTCTGAGATCCGGTGCTGACAGACACTGCTATGTAAGGGGCCGAGTGACCCAGTCAAGTCTGGGACAAGAGTTGACAGTCATTTGAGCTGTAGGTTGTTTAAAAGTGTGTTTTTGTCTGCTGAAAATCACCAATCCTACACCTGCCTGGAGCTGTCAACCTCGGGCCGTAGTCCTGGGCCCGGCCCTGGACACTGTTTATCACGTTACCATCCAAATACTTTTTATTTCTCAGCTGTTTTTAGGCTATTTTAAAAATGCTTCTGCTTTTGGTTTGTTTTTCCACTGCAAAACAACAGCTGAAAACTTCTCAGGCACCGTTATTGTGAGGATTTCAGTTTGACAACTCCACTCAGTCGAGTCATCAATGCTGGACAGAAAGTATCCCCCAAAATGAGCATTGGAGAAGGGCTTGCTGCAGAATTAATGGACCATGGTCTGTCCTCCTGCTCCAAAGACAATTGTCCCTTCCCCCTGAGTTCCATGAGAAAGGCAACAAGCAGCAATGCAAATTTCCTGTCATTTTTGGAATGCCTTGTTTCTCCATGTTTGGTGTTTCTGTCTCTCCTGATCCTCTCTGTGAGCTGTGACATAATCTTTCTAATCTTCTTCTAATTTATGTTGGCAGCTTGGGCGAGACTGTGGAGTAATGTTGCAGGTGGGAGTATGCAGGTTTTCCCTTTCTGTCACAATTTAATTGTAAACACACTGTTAATCCAGGTAAGGGGGTGTGAAAAGGACTGGATGTGGCACTCAGTGCTTTGGGTTTGGGGACAAGGTGGAGATGGAGCACAGGTTGGACTTGGAGGCCTTTTCCAACTCAGATGATTCTGTGGCTCTATGATGGAGCAGAGATGGATGCAGAAAGGCTTCAAAGCAAAGGTGTGATTGCCTTTTCCCTGTGTCTCACCTCAAGATATTTCCCTCTTCCCGTGCCCTTGAGCTCCACATGAACAGCAAGGTTTTTGCCTGCTGAGGCTCAGAGCAGCTGATGTGGTCCAGGATGGCCAGGGGAGCTGATCACGAGGCCAAGTATCAGCACAAGTGTGAACTGGGATGTCCTTGTCAGGAAAAATGACGATCCAGCCCTCAGCATTTGAAGCCTGCAGCTGCTAAGCTTGTATTAAGTGGCTGGGGAATGTGTGCTGTGTGTTTTGCTCAGGGGAGGCAGAGCAGCCAGTGCATTTAGGGCTGCAATTAATAGTCCCCAGCAGCATTTCAGCGCTGCAGTTGCTGCAGGGGAATGTGCAGAGGCATCGTGTTGGTATTTTTAAAGTAAATCTCACTGAGGAGCAGTCTGACAACACTGGGCTTGTGTGGCCGGAAGTGAGGGGTGCAGGGATAAAATTTGATTAATGTCATTCATCTTGTGGATTCCTTCAGGACCTGCTAAACTTGTAGGGGGGATTCTGCCCCACTCAGGGTGAGACCCCCCTGCAGAGCTGCTGCCAGCACAGGAGGGCCATGGAGCTGCTGGAGTGAGTCCAGAGGAGGCACCAAGAGGGTCAGAGGGATGGAGCAGCTCTGCTGGGAGGAAAAAGCTGAGGGAACTGGGATTGTTCAGCCTGGAGAAGAGGCTCCAGTGTGACCTAATTGTGGCCTTCCAGTGCCTGAAGGGAGACCTCAAGAAAGATAGAGAGAGACTTTGGACAAGGACCTGGAGAGACAGGACAAGGGGGAATGGCTTCAAACTGACAGAGAGTAGGTTTGGATTGGATATTAGGAAAAAAGTCTTCTTTAGTGCAAAAAGCTCTACCTGCAACTCTTCTGGAATCTTACCTTGGTGCAGTAAAATGTAGGGAAACACAAGAGAAAGACTGTCCCTGGAAACACTCATCACTCCAGCTCCAAATGCAAAGGTTCCCGTGCCATCCTGAGTGTCCCTGTGTCTGGGGCTGCTGTTGCTATGGGAGAGGGAGTATTTGTTTCCAACTGGATAATGTGCAGATGGCAGGGCCCAGCCTCGGGTGCAGCTGTGACCTGGGGGGGCTGTGGGGAGGCTGGGGCTGCAGCTGCCTGCCCTCTGCAGCTCCAGAAATCCCCCAGTACCAGTGGCACTCCTTGCTTTGTAGGGCATGTTTGGGGTGTGCTCTAACTTCTCAGTGATTCTCTAACATCACCTCCTTGTGTGTGGCTGAGGAGGGAAGTGCAAAATGCAGATCTCCATATTGGTGGTGTGAATTTTGTACACCCCTCTACACTGTGGTGCAATGTAAATTTGGGGTAAATACCCTGCTGACTGCAGGGAGCTGGGAGAGAATTCCTCCTACACATTGAGCCATGCAGAATAGCCACAGAGTTTAATTAACCACAGAAGGTTCATTGATCTACTTCGTGTTGCTGAATTAGGTTGGTGTTTTTCTATTTGCTTAATTCTTTTTTTATGTACAAAAATAACCCAAAGTGCTCCCTGTCTCTCTGCCAGCTGCGGATAACGGTGTGGTCCTTGTGCACCAAGTCTGTGTCCTACATCAAGTACCCCAAAGCATGTCAGCAGGGTGAGTGTCACACATCTACCCAGGAATGGCTTTTTAATGTGGCAGAAAGGAAAAATGAATTTGGTGTGAAGACATTAGGTTAAGCTGGATAT
Source organism: Pachyramphus minor (assembly GCA_013397135.1). Lineage (NCBI taxonomy): Eukaryota > Metazoa > Chordata > Aves > Passeriformes > Tyrannidae > Pachyramphus > Pachyramphus minor. The sequence goes on from VYXB01001646.1 coordinate 786,380, forward strand.
GCTGTGGTGAAAAACATTGATGCAAAGTGACTTTTGTCATCTTTTGCACATGGAAGGGAAGCTCATGCCAGGGCTGTCAGGCCACATGGCAGTTTTCTGCCTGAGGGTTGTATCCCACAGATGACAAAGACAGTTATGTACTCCAAACAAAATTGGAGTGGATGGGGAACAATGCCTGGGAGTTGGTGGAGATCCGATGGTTGCATAACTGATCCATTTAGCCAGACTAAATGAAGTGGTTATTTGAAATCTGTGGGGTTTATATAACAACTGTCAGGGATCAGATGTGTTTTGAAGCTCTGCATCCTGAGAAATTGTACTTTCCAAGCTCAAAAACTGCTGACACAAGCGAATCAGTAACACTGTGCTTTGCCTTGATTAATGTGACCTTCTGCAAAAAGATTTTCTCCACTTTTATTTCTGCTTTGAACTGGGAGTAACTGTTCCTTGCTGAAGACTCATCAGGCGTCCTGCCTTGCTGTCTCTCTTGTGTTTAACACAGTTTTAATTCCCTCTGTCCCCTGGCAGGGGTGGTTTTCACCAAGGATGGGCGTTACATGGCCGTGGCAGAGCGACGCGACTGCAAGGACTTCATCAGCATCTTCGTGTGCAGCAACTGGCAGCTCCTCAGGGTGAGCTCTGCCCTCTCCTCCCCCTGCTGCACATGTTGTAACATCACTACCTTAGTAATAGTAAGAGTAGCAAGTGCTGTATTCAGAACATGTGATAGAAACTGTTCACCCATGAGAACCCCAGTAGGAACTTGTCTGTATGTGGCGTCACCTCTGGCTCAGGAATTCTGAGGCTCAGTGGAAGGTGATAGAAAAATTTGGGAACTATCACTGAGTGCTTGTTGTGTTCCTGAGCTCTTCCCTAATAATCTTTTTTTGTGGAAGCTGTGGCTGCCCCATCCCTGGAAGTGTCCAAGGCCAGGTTGGATGGGGCTTGGAGCAACCTGGGCTAGTGGGAGGTGTCTCTGCCCAGTGCAGGGGGATAGAAAAAAATAAACTTTTAGGTCCCTTCCAGCTCAAACCATTCTGAGGTGCTATGATCCTGTGGCAGACTTTGAGACAAGGAATTAGGCTACCTGGATTTCTTGACTGTTTCAGTGTACCTAACTGAATTTTGTTACGAAATACTGTTCATTTGAAAGGATAGGAACTTTTGTCTTTTCTGTAAAGGGAAGCAAATATTACAAAAGGAAATATTTCTGTTTCTACTCTGGCATGCAAAAAGCTCTTTTGCATTTGTGGTAGCCCTTGAAAGTATAAAACTGAACATTCTGTGAGGATTCGTTGACATAATATTTCAAGTGGGTTTGTGGTTTCTCTTTTGGGAGCAGCATTTTGACACTGAAACACAGGATCTGTTTGGGATTGAGTGGGCTCCTAATGGCTGTGTGCTGGCAGCGTGGGACTCGTGCCTGGAGGTAGGAGAAAAGCAGATCATTTTCTTGGGAGAGTTCAAGCTGATCTTTAGGCATCATGTATAAAGCACTTACTAAAAGAACTGGTGTTTAAAGTGTTTCTTTTAAACATAAAATGGTTTGAGTTCAACTTTTGTTTAATATTATATTTGGGATGGATGTCCTTGCAAGTGAATATCACTGTTCTGTAAATCTTCAATAACAGCAAATTCTCTCTAATTTATCTTGCAAAAAAAAAAATGATTGTAAACATTGCAGAAGGTGCTATTGAAATAATGAAATAATAATGGAAGAATTCTCTGTAAGAGTCTTTTGCAGCTTTATTGATATTGCACTGCACAGTGATTTTACAGTTATAAAACTACTCATCCAAAAAGTGAGCAACGAAGCCTGGAGCCTCTTAACTCTTAGATAAGAGACCTCTCTATTTGACTTGCTGCATTTACACAGAGAGAATCTGGGAGGAATGCTCTGCCTGCCTGTGGGTTTTAACACCCTTGCTGGTGTTCAGGATGCCTCTGTCTGTGTTTCAGTATAAGCTCTTGCTGTACTCCCTCGATGGCAGATTGCTCTCCTCGTACCGCGCCTACCAGTGGCCACTGGGCATCAAGTCGGTTGCCTGGAGCCCCAGCAGCCAGTTCCTGGCAATTGGCAGCTTTGATGAGAAGGTGAGAAGTAGGTTTGTTTTCCCTCTCTTTTGTCTAAACCATGTGTAGAGCCTTGTCCTGACAGTCTGCTCCTGCAATGCTTCCTGAACCAGGTGCGTATCTTGAACCACGTGACGTGGAAGAAGATCACAGAGTTTGAGCATCCAGCAACTGTTGCCAGCAAAAAGACTGTGAGTATGGATTCAAAATCCATGGAGTTGTTGGCAGAGCTTTGGTGTTGCTGTTTGTATCTCAGAGGTGCTGATAAATCCATTTCATTTTGGACACCTTGATTTCCCCCACCACCACCCCGCCCAATGCCTAGTTAGGGCTTGGGACATTGCACAGAAACTTGGGGATGTAAGAAAAATGGGGGAATCCTTTCAGATTTGATGGGATATGTGTCTGTGATTGTCTCCTTAGCACTAAGAGATTCTCAGATGCTCCTGTCACATGCCAGTGTATTTGGTGTAGGTGGTGGCTGCATTACAGATTTGGGTGTGCAGCCCATGAGAAGGAGAGATTTGTCTCAGCTTTAAACAGTTCCTTTTGAACACCACTGGAACTGGATTGTGATCAGAGTCACATCCTGTGTGGACAGGCTCATCCAGCTCACTTAAAGAGCATTTCCTGGAACATCTGCCAGCATTGATTTTATCCTTTATACCTGTACCTGCAAGGCCCGACAGATTCTGGGTCGTTGGCAGCAGGCACAGAGCTTTAGTCTTGTTCCAAAAATCCCAGGCTGATCTCATCCACAGAGGTAACAAGAACAGTGGGTAGAGTTGTTTGCCACTGTAGGAGGGACTGCACAGGTCTCCTGTTTGTGTGGGGACTGTAACTCTGCAGTAGTCACACAACTCTGGTGCTGTCCCTTAACCAGAAGAAAGGCACGAGCCATTAAAGCACCTCAGCAAAGCTTCTCATGGCTGAGAAATGCCTTTACTTCCAGTTAGGTGTAAAATATGTCATGGAAAACAAATGGAAATAGCTCTGTTAATCTCTACTACACAGACAGGAATTGCAGTTGGTGCTTTTTAGCCTGGTGTTTTTGTTTGGGAATATGTTGTAGGCATGCTGAAGTATTTTTGCTATTTCCTTCTGCCATGCTGCACTTGGTTTGCATTTATTTATGATAGAATCAGTTTAAAGATTCTTGGCTGCAAAAATAAAATCCATGTTCCCACTGTAATGAGGATGACTTATTTTCCTGTCAGGAATAATGCATGAGGTGCACTGTGGCAGATTCATTCCCTGTAGACTTCAAGGTTTGTGTATTTGTTACAGGAGTGTTTTTACTGATCATGGTTCCAAACAGCCTAGGATTCCCTGGGAATGCTGAATTCCATGTCTATCTACCAAAGCCCTTTCCTCTGATGAACCAGGGGATGCTGAAATATGATAAATGTGCAAAGAGTCAGTGGGATGTGGGTATTTGGTAACAGCCCAGGACCAAACTCTCCAAGGCCCTTCTGTAGAACTCTCACTTGTTTCTTTGTAGATTGTGTACAAAGAAGTGGAGAAATCCCCATCTGTTGAAACAGAGAAATTTTCTTTCCCTCCACCAAGAGAATTGGCTAATTCTCTCTTCAGCACACAGAGTAAATGTAAGCCAAAGTTTACTTAAACAAGACACTTGAGTTTGCCATGGGAGGTCTTTCTATAAATAAATGATATAGGTGAACTCTGTCCCTTGGATGGTGGAACAGATCCTTTGGATGTTCTCAAGAGCAGTAAAAACCAATCTCATTGTTTGTGGCACTGTTAATCACCTTTGTTTTGCACCAATGTTTGAAATGTTAATTACAAGGTAGTGGAAATTTTGATCCCTCCTTATTTTCTTAATTTAATCTCAGACCTGCCTGCATTTCCAGCCTTTTTTGTAGAAGGGCTGGTTATATGAAGGTGCAGTATCTTAAAACAATTGAGGTTTTGATTGGAATGTTTTGGAGAAGAGTAAAATTTGGTGCTGTCACTTCAGAGATGAGAGGTTTTAACAGCTGGGGTTTAAATGCATTGTCCATTCCGGCTCACTTGGTGAAGTGCTTTTATTTCCCATTCCAGATGAGATTTCCCAGGTGCCAGTTTCCTTACAGTATATCAAACCAGTTGCTGACAAGGCAAATCCCAAAATGGGAGTTGGGATGTTGGCGTTCAGTGCAGATAATTGTTTCCTGGCAACCAAAAATGGTAAGTTCCGACTGCCCTTCCTAAAAGGGAAACCTACTCAGAGAATGTGGAGTGTTTCCTCATTGCACTTGTTACTGTGTAAAATCAGCTCTGATGAGACATGTAACTGCAGAGGAAACCCAGCCTCTGCCTTTTAGTGTGTGTCAAGTGGTGTGAGCTGCCAGAACGGCTGATCAGAGCATGAACTCAGCCTTGGCTCTGTATTTGATGAAAACAGTAAGTTTTTATAATTCTTCAAGTGTGTGTGAGGTCACTGGACTGAAAATGGAACACACAAATCTTCCCCTCTGTTTGCAGCCTGTGTCTTGTGAAAGGCAGAACTCTGCACAGCCTGTAGCAGGAGGGATTCTGACTGCCTTAAATAGTGAAAGTCATGGAATTAATGTTCCATCTTTCCCTTCAATGGTCCTGAGGAGCTGTTCATGTCTGGGTGCCAAAGCTGTGGGTCAGGTGCAAAACCCATCAAACAGACTGATGTGATAAAAGCCAGGGAAGAACTGGGAGATGTACTAAGTCACTTCTTTTACCATTTTTGCAATATTTCCAAGGCAATACTGAAGGCTTTGCTTGGCAAAGCTCCAGTGTTGGTACCCCTGGGGTGCACCTAAAGGTCTGTGTTGTGTCAATTTGCGTCAGCTCACGCCCCTTTAAAAAAACAGGTGTGATCCTTTTATCCTTCAGGTCTTACATGATTGCCACTTCCTCCACAGATAGCATTCCCAACGCTGTGTGGATCTGGGACATGCGGAAGCTGAAGCTGCTGGTGGTGCTGGAGCAGCTGTGCCCGGTCCAGTGTGTGCAGTGGGACCCGCGGCAGCCGCGCCTGGCGCTGTGCACGGGCAGCAGCAGAGTGTTCCTGTGGTCCCCCGCGGGCTGCGTGGCCGTGCAGGTGCCCGGGGAAGGTGAGGCCCTGCAGGAACTGCCACGGCCTGGGCAGGGACAAAACATCTCTCCACTTATTAACCAGCCCGAGCGCGATCGTGGAAACGGCTCGGGTGCGTTCTTGGAGCTCCTTAAGAACGCGTATTTTTGTCCTCAAAAGAGGAGGAGCTCTTAATGAGGCAGCAAATGTCACATGTATCAAGGACAGAGCAGGGGGCTGGCAGGGTGACTGATTCCAGCTGCCTTTTCCTCCAGCAGGAGGATGGGCTGCCAGTTCCTCACTGACACACTCTGATCTCTTCCTGCAGGCGACTTCCAGATCGTGTCTCTCTCCTGGCATTCCAGTGGGGACTCCATGGTGCTCCTGAGCAAGGACAACTTCTGTGTGTGTTACTTAGAAAGAGAAGAGGTAAAATAAAAAAAATTAAAGTGCACTAAAAATGCTCCTAAGTCTGAGGGAGAAGGAGGAAAAGGGTAAAAATGTGTTGCCTAATCTGAAGTGTTTGTATTTATAAATTATTTATTTGAAGGAGCTCCAAGCTCAGTGTGTGAAGTACTGTGATTGCACTGGAGTGAAGTGATGTAGCAACTGAAATGTAGGGAGTGAGTCTGGATTGCAAGAAAAACCTGAGTATTGATGGAGTTGAACATTTCTGTGTCAACTCTGAACCCTTATTTTCTGAGACTGTAGCTCTGTGTGTATATAATGTATAGCTATTATTTAAATTTTCTAATTTCCAATAAATATTTTGATAGTTACAAACTATAAACCTGCACCTCTGCACTCTAAAGTCTGTTTGAGTTTGATGTGATTATGCAGTGACTTATCCCGGCATGAGGAAACTTATTTGCACACAACATGGGAGACAGTAACTGTGCCTGGGCCACTGTGGATTTACATGGAATCTCTACAAGAGGGACCACAACTGACACTTCAGGATGTTGAATTACAGGCAACTGAAAAGGCAGGTTTTTGTCCCAACTCTCTGGTGCCAACTGGGAGTGGGGGTTTGGTAGGGAAGGAGCAGTTGGCCCATCCTTCCACTGTGTCCTTCCAAGGAGGGAGCCCCTTGTTTAGGAATATGTTGGATGTTTTTTCTTGTGATATTTAATTTCACAGCCTCAGTCTCCAGAAAATGAAGAACAAAGACCAAATCGAGTTGAAGTTGAAGTTTAACTTTACTGAAATGTTAATGAAAACTGAACAGATAACTTAGAAAATGCATAGGGAGGGACGATGCAGCTTGTTGGAGTCCTGATGGAATGCAGGTTTACATGAGTTTCACAAACACACACCTATGTTAAGGCCAAAAAACCACCACTGCAGCAGTGTTTATCCAGCAGATAAAGGCTCTGATAAAAGGGCATGGAGAGAAGGTCATGCACAAAGAAAAAGCTTGTTAGAATCACCTCTTCAGCAACGCCAGCTCAGTGTCTCTTGTGCTGCTTCTCGATTTAATCCCTGGACAGGAGGCTCAGGGCAGGAATGTATAAAGCAAGGCTGACACACAGTGCTGAAAGTTTTTTCTCTGTCTCCATTAAAAAGTCCTGGCCCAAACTAGAGTAGATTTCAGAAAAATGACTAAGAATATCAATCTAACCAAAATAGAATTCCTTTTCAGTTTTACAATGAACAGCTTTGAAGGCAAATGTGTTGGTGAGGTTCTTGGCAATGTTCTCTCACAACAGTCTTTATTCTGTGGCTGCAGCAAGGAAACAGAGGAAGTTCCAGTGGGTTCTTAGAGGGATTTTCACAAAAAGCATATTCAGAGTTCACCAACTGCTGCTGAGCAGGTGGAACAGTGCAGCTTTAGCAAAAGCCAGCAAATATTGTTAAAGACTGACTGACAGCTTTCAAAATTCCTAACAGGCATTAATGGGAGTGCTGAGATCATGGAGACTGGAGCAGTAATTCCTCTTTAGACAATGCTGATCAGTCCCAAGCACAGGGTAGGGTTTGACACCATACACAGGGGTACAGCAGTAACGTGGCAAAGGGTTCTGTTGTGCAGCAGGTACTGGGGTGGGGTTTCAGCAGGTTCCAAGGGCACTTCATGAACAGCAGGAACAGGCCTGGAAGGACACGGAACACGCCACTGCTCACCCCACAAGGACCATGGGGGCTGTGTATCAGGTACAAAACACCAGACTGACACCACCCTGTGTCTGCTTCAAATCCAACCTACGCATTCCCCAGACAACCTGGAACTGTCCTACAACCACCCCCTCTCCTCCCCCGAACTCCCTTTGCCCACGAGTGCTCTGCCCTCAGCGCGCTCTCCCCAGGGGACCAACAGCAAGTCACTTGCCCTTCAACAGGGGACAAGGGGGGTTAAAATCCAATTTTTCCTCTTGTCATGGAGTAGCCCAGCTTGGCCTCATTGTTGATGAAGGACATCAGTCCCAGGTAGGTCTCGATGAGGATGGGCCTCTCCAGCACCAGGACACCAGTAGCACTCCCTGGCACAGGGCTTTCCTTGTGGGCTTTCTTCACAGCCTGGATCAGTTGGGTTTGGAAGTTTTCCAGCTGAAAGAAAGAAAAAAATCACCTTGTTTTTCCATTGTTTTACAAACTGTTAGGGAAACAGCTGCTGCTGTGGAATGGAGGAGGATTAACACTAAAGCTGTAGTTGTCAGGGATTTCATGTACTGTGATGAATGTCACATTCTGGTATTTAACCTCAGGGATTCACACAGGACACAACTGACACGGGACTTAAACATGGGGAAAGATGTATCAGTGACCAAGTTTATTTCTGATCACTGATGTATTGCACTTAAAGCATTCTAGTTTTAAGGAAAACTCCAGAGGGAATCACCTATTCCAAGAAGAATGGAGAACCCCCTCAGGGAAGGTTTTCAGTGAGCAATCAAACCAGCTGTTAGTTAGCTGGCAGTCCTAGAGGAAAAATCCACCAGCCTGTTAGGTAAGTAAGAGCAGGAATAGGCCAAGATCAATTTGCTTTTTGGTTTTACAGGACTCTGCACTTCTGGAAGTTTATTTCCTCTGTGCTTCAGCCAGTTATGGGTGGCTGGAGGAAACGGGCAGGTGGGCTGTGCTGCAAGTCAAAGTTTGGGGGTTGGGGAGATCCAGCTCACAGTTCTAGGTTCCATCTCTGATGTGACTGCTGCTGTTTGACGTACTGCTTCAAAATAATCTAACGAGCTCAGTGAGCAGGAGAGGCCCGTTCCTTACCCGGCACAGGGACGCGACCTTCTCGTCAGCGTCTGCCATGGGGTGCTCGGTGAAGGTGATGTAGGGGATGTTGGTGGACCAGGGGTTCCACCTGTTGATGAAGGAGGCACGGCTCTGCTTGTCCCACTGAATGCGGATACCGACACCTTCCCGCCTGTGGTGGAGACCAGAATTAGCAGGGTAAGACTTTCCTGTTGTTGAGGCACCTGTAACTAGAAAGTTCTGCCTGACAAAGACAAACTGGAAGCTGAAATGCAAGTGATAGTAAATTTTTCCTATAGGCAAGAAACAGCACGAATCCAGCCCTTAAACATGCAAAGGAACCTTCCTATGAGCTGAGAGCAAGAAGGTGAAACTCCTTGGACATGTGGGACATGGAACCCGACCTGCACAGCCTGTGGCAGGCCATGTGTACAGGGGGCCTGACAACACTAAGGTGGTGCTGCTGGTCCTTACTGCATTACATAATGGTGACAAACTTCTGCTCCCAAATCTACTTGGCTTATCTTGAAAGTCCTTGAGCAACTCGCTGTGAGTGGAACTACTGATCGTACCAGCAAAACAGCAGCCACCCTGAGCTCTTCTAATGAAGCTCCAGGAACTGTTGGCAGTTAGTGAAAGGAAGAATTTTGAGACCTTTCCAGTGCTCAGCAACAGGCCAACAGCTCAAACTGTTCACAATAACTGTGGCAGCTTACTTGTTCAGAGATTTCGGTGGGAACTCGAACTCCCCCATGGAGATGGTGTCCACGGCGCTGAGGGCGATCCTCGTCACCTGCTGGCACTGCAGGCTGATGAAGTTGTACTTACAGACCAGGAGGGACCAGTCCGTGATGAGGACAAGGCGCTCCTTCTCATTGTTCCAGTGATCGATTCTGGTAAGAGAATGTGATATAGTGGTTTTGAGGCGGCCCTGGCGCGTTCCCCCCTCCCCGTGCCAGGCGCTCCCGGCCCTGCCCTCGCCCCTCAACTCACTCGGTGAGCAGCCACACGCTCTGCACCTCCCCGTCCTCGGCGGGCAGCACGACCACCCGGATCTCGCTCACGGCCTGCTCGATGGTGCCGGGCTGCGGGGGGAAGGCAGACACAGGTCAGGGGGGTGTGGACGGCCCGGCCCGGCCCGGCCCCTCCCGGCGCGCACCCGGAACACGAAGTACTGCCGCAGGCGGCCGGCGCGGCCCGCGGTGCGGACACTGAGCGGCCGCAGCGTCTGCCGGGCCCNGCCCTCGTCCGCGTCCCGCAGCTGCAGCATCGCGGGCTCGGCGCCTTCCGGGGCGGGGCGAGCGGGGCTGTGGGCTGCGGGTCCCGCTCGGCGCCGGGCCGGGAGGCGGCACTGCAGCCCCGCCGCAGGGATGTGCGGGCAGAGCCCGGCGGGATGCGGGTCGCGGGATGCGGGTCACTGGATGCGGGTCACGGCAGCGCCTCCCGCCCCGCGCTCTCTGGGTAATGCGCGTGTCCCCGTCACGCAGCGGGGCGGTGCGAAGGGCCGGGTGCCGTCACTGTCACTTGCCCGGAGCTGTGGTAGGTACCAGGTGCCGTCCATCACCTTCTCGCTCAGGAGCTGCACCAGGTACTGTCACCGTCACACACCGAGACTGTCCCGGGCCCCGTCACCGTCCCACACTCGGGGTGGTGGGTGCTGTCACTGTCCCTTGCCCGGAGCTGTGTCGCTGCTCTCACGCATCTGGGGCTGTGCGAGGTACCAGGTACCATTCCCGCTGCACACCCAGAGGTGCACGAGGCCTGTCTTGGCTCTACTGTGGATTTTCAGGGCTGAGGAGGACAAGGACACACACACAACACAGAGTCCAGCAGGAAGCTGGACTTTTGGCTTGGCCAAAATGATGCTCTGATCTGCCCAGGTGGTCTGGAGAAGGAGTCTGATGTACCCACAAAGCAATGGGATTTGTGGACCTACAACAGCCAGTCAGAGCTCCTGTGAAGCAAATCCAGGCCAGAGGTATGAGATCCTTAAACACCATCAGGTCAGAGCTCAGGAAGGTACTGCAGCAGTGCGGGACTGGGGACAGGACTGTGATTTGAGAGCCCTGACGCCCATAGCACATCCAGCACACTGGATAGCAAAGATTAAATAACGCTGGGAATGAAGGGCATGTTGATGTTTTGGTTTCTGTGGGCTCTGGTGTGACTGCAGATATTATCATCACTATTTATGGAACTGTATCGAATCTTGGACCACTGTCAGCACTGTTTTACCCAGAGCCAGAGGATGACATCCTTGGCGGGTGGCTGTGCTGGGAAATGATATAAAATTGAAAACATGCTAAATTGACTTCACAGACGGGGTTGGGTTTCGGATATCTGACTTTCACATGTGTTCCATGAATTCCCTGCTGTGTTGTCTGCAGCCTTTGCTCACATGGGCCTGTTTAGGTGGGAAACCTCACTGCTGTCTTTAAAGAGACTTTAAAAGAACTGCAGAGCTGACTTTATGCTCGGTCATTCCTCATGCTGTGCTCAAAGTGCAGCTTTTCCCAGTGCAGCTTCCTCTTCTCCTCACAGGCAGCCCCCAGGACCCTGCAGTGAGTTGTGTCCTGTCCATGTGGCAGCCAGGGTTGTCACCTGAGACACTGTGGGAGCTGTGGCTGGACTGAACAATCTCCATTCCTGGCCCCGACCCATGTCCTGGAGAGGGAGCTCGACTCCCGGCTCTGCCCAGTCCCTGCCCATTGAGATGGATCCCTGGAAGTCTAACTGGGAGCAGCAGCCTGTTTCCTACTGTTGGAAAAGTCCTAACTTTTAAATGCTGGACAGGAAAACAGAGGCTTGGGTTTATTATATCTTGGAGCTCTCTCTGTCGTTATAAAACATCTTTATGTAGCTGCCTTTCTTCCCGAGGAAGAATGAAGGATGTTTTCTTCCCATCTGTCAGGCTTGGCAGATATTTCACTGCTAAGTGGAAGCATTAATCCCCCTCACCTGCTCTTTTCTTTGACCTGTGGGATTTATGGCACTGCTGTGACCTTGGGAGGGTTCTGGGGTAATGAGCAGCTGCCTCAGTTTCCTCCAAGAGCCACCAGATTATGGGCATGGCCCTTGGGGACTTCAGTCTTGATTAATGGTTGTGCTTCAGCGGCAAAATATGTACATGAAACTGTCCAAACCTTCTTATTCTGCTTCTCTGATGGAAATCAGCCCCTGCCAGAGGCCAGGTGTGTGCTGGAGTGCCCTGGGGGAGTGCCCAGATTCTGCTCTGGTTCCTCTGTGCCCTTGGGAAGTGTTTCCTGGCAGGTTCTTGAGTCTGGAGAGTTCAGTGCAGCATCCCTGCTCTGCTCTCCTCCCCGTCCCGCTGTGCCGACTGGCTGGAGCTGTCCCTGTCAGCAGAATTTCCTTGGGAAGTGATCAATTTAGTTATCTGTTGGAGTGCTTAGGAAAGATTGAATCTCTCTTTCGGTGTTTTTAGAGCTGCTGGGAAAGGGATTTTGGGTGGTGTGTCCGGAGCTGGCCTTGGGAAGTGCAAAGATGCTGCCTGAGGAGGAACAGAGCCCATGGCTGCTCCATCCCCGTGTGCAGGGCCGCCCCCTCCCCTGCTCGGGGCTGGGCACAGCTGGTGGGAGGGATTTCTGACTGACAGCGAGGAAAGAGGCAGGAGAGCATGTGAGGGAAAGGAGCTGGACCTGGAAAGGCAGGGGGGAGTTTTGTGAGTCCCGTGAACTGCAGGGAAGCTGCTCCGGTGCCTGTGTTCGTGTTCTCTCCCGGCTCCGGAGGAAGGTGGGAGCTGCGGCTGGAGGATGCCTCCACCTCTGCAGATGGAGTGAAGGAGCATCCCGTGTGCTTCGGGGAAAGCCCCTGGGAAGTGGGATTCTCCTGCCACGAGAGCTCCCGTCCTTCTTCATTCCTCTTGCCAAGTGCTGTTTTTCAGAGTGCCTTGGGAAGGGCATCTCAGCTCTGGAGCAGCTCAGCCCACATGGGGCTGTGCTGCTGGACACAACCCAGGTCTTGTGAGCCCCCAGATCTCTGGGCTTTGTCAGGAAGCAAATCCCAGAAGGAAAAGTCACTTCACCACATTTCACCGCGAGCAAATGAGCATGAGAAGCCAGGTTTGGTTTGGAGGAAAAACCCAGCGGCAACCTGCACTGTGATCATTTCCCATGGACTGAAGGAGCTCGCTGAATGAACCCAAGAGGGAGGAAGCATCCAGGAGCGATAAATCCGCTTTCCCGCCGCCAGAACTCCCCTGCGCCCCGACAGCTTTGTCCTTTCCAAGGAGAGGCACCGGCTGGTTGGGAGCAGGAGGCAGCAGGATCCTCGGCCCGTGGGGAGGAGGCACTGGCGGAGCTGTGCTGGAGGAGGCTGCGGGATTCCCTGGGCACCCGCTGGGAGCACCTGGAGGGAGAGGAGCGCTTGCGATGGAGTTTCCTGCGGTGGCACTGTCATTCATCCTGGCGCTGCGAATATCTCCGCTGGCCTCTGGGAGCAGACTGCAGCCCCACATGTGAGTAGGAAGGAATGGGTTCCGGAGGGGTTTTGTCGGGCAGGGAACGGAAAAGCAGGAGCCAAATACAGTGTTTTCAAATCAAGGAAGAAGTGAGGAGCAGGGTGTGAAGGGGAGCGGGGGCTGTTGTGAGTTTCTTTATTTACTACCAGATGTGCAAAAAGGGGAATAGAAAATCGAAAACCTTGATAATCTTGGCCTGTAAACTCCCGGGTTTAACTGAAATGCTGCTGCTAAGGGAGTGAAAGAGGTGATTCTTTTCTGAATAGTTTGCCCTTTCTTCCCAGATGGGCTGTTTTTATGGCACTTTACGGATCTTTCTTATTCCACGTTCCTCCCCGCCCGCTGCTGTTACTCCAGCAGCACGTAGGCTGCTCTTTTTAATTACATTTTACAGTTACAGTTTGGTGTTAATCATTTGGCTGCTTTGGAAAACTTCCTTGCAAATTTGGCCTCCTGCCAGAAGATGGTCTCTCGGAGCCAGGGGATCTCTCTAATTCCCTTTGTCCATGGAGCCGGTGTGGTGTGGGGCACTGACTCCAACCCACCCTCCCTGGGGGGTTTAATTCTTCAGTGAGAGGGGTCCTTTAGCAGATAAAGGTTTTGCAAGAGGCCGATTTTTCTCCCTACATTGGGGGGCTTTGTGCTCCTGCCCTGACAGTTACTTTCAGGACTTCTTGGACGAGGCCCTGGAGCTGAGCCCTGTGCCAGCGTGCTGCAGTTGGAGTGGAGCAGTCGGATGCCAGCTGTGATCTCTGAGCTTCACCACGTCCAAATTATTTCGTTTCACTTCTTTTATAGAAACTATCTTTGTGAAAGCTCTGGGTCCCTTTGGAGGAATTGGAAGCAGCAGAAGCAGCCCCAAATACTGTGTGGCTTTTAGAGTCAGGGATAAATGTTTCTCTCTTTATTCTTAGTTAAAACCACTGACTTGTGCTGGGAGAAAGAGTTAGGATTAGAGAAGAAACAAAGTGCAAGCGGTATTTTCCTTATTTCCTTACTGCATTGTATATATTCCTTTTATTTACTGGAATTAGTCTTAGTTCTGAATGAGTGAGAAACCATCACTGTGGCTGGTTGACCTGGCACAATTTCTTTCCCTTGCAGTGATTTAACTAATTGAGGAGGCAGATGCCGGGGGTTGCCCAAGACGAGTCTGGCCTGCCAGCAGGAAATGCAGTTGCCCACGGCGGGGTCCTGTTCTGGCAGTGGGAGCAGCCGTGCCCCTGGGCACCCCGTGCCCCTCTGTGTGCCCCTAAATCCTTCCTGACCCCCTGTCCCCCTGTTTCTGTGCCCCAGGCCGAACGTCTGTGCGGAGCAGCAGCTGGCAGTGGTGGGGCAGCAGCAGCCATGTGTGCAGGCACTGACCCGTGCCCTCAAGGTGTGGAGGCAGGACTGCGGGGCCCGGCGCTGGTGCCCGGGCTACGAGCGCAGGTAGGTGCCCTTCCTTCCACCTGGGCCATCCTTGGGGCAGGAAGGGTGACTCCTGCTCCCCAGCAGCAGCAGGGAAGTGAGCTTGATGCTCTTTTGGTGTCTGACCCTACCTGGCACCTCTGTGGCACAGGGTTTTTAAGCTGTTAAGGAATTCCTGAAGAGAGGATGTTTGTGTTCTAAAGAAGCCTTGTCCTCGTGGTGGGCTGTTTCCCGCCTTCCAAGCATCTGTTTCCTGTGATCCAGCTGTGGTAAGGAAATTGCTGGTTCACATCACGTGTGTTACTCCTGTACCTTTAGATGCTTCAAAGTGTCTCAGTGCCTCTTGTCTCACAGAGCTGATGGCAGGAGGGCTCTTGTCTAAAAGTAATCGTAACTGTGGCCGTGGTGCTGGCAATGGGGTGGTGCAAGTGCACCTGTGAGGACAGGGACTGGTGGGGTGGCTCTCAGCAGGATTTGCTGCAGGATCACCACCTTCCTTTCACTCCAGGAGCTGGACTGTGCTCAGGCCCACGTGAGAAGAGTGTAGAGCTCAGTGGAGTCGGGCTGGCACAGGCGAGCACAGGAGTTTGAATGTTCTCCTATTTCCCAACTGTCCAGAGCTGGAAGCCCAGGCAGGAGGGCTGCGGAAGGAGGGCTCTGAACACGTGTTACAGTGCAAATAATGAACTTTTCTTACCTACCCAGCAGCCAAACTACAACGTGCCCAAGCTGCTTCTGTCCTCCACCTGCTCTTCCGGCCTCATTAGGCAGTTACAAGCCTTTACAGAATAATGATAGTTGTCCTCTCAAAGAAACATCTTGGACTCGAGACAGCTTTTAAGTCTTGACTTTAGGAATTCCTCCTAACCTGTAATTGTCAGTAATTACCCTGGTGATGAGATCCTTGTGGTGGTAACAAAGGAGCAGAGTCTGGCTTTTGGCTGTGTTTTAAGGGAAGGCTTTGAAAGGATGGGTGCCCTGTCTGCCTCTACTTCAAAGGCTGGGAGCTCCTCAGCCCCAGCTGTCCCTTTAGCTCTTTAATGGATGGTTTTGACATCATAAATCAAGGGACTGAAATGAAATAACCTTCTGTTCTGCTCCATTCTAAATACCAGAACAGCCCAGTGCTAAAACTCTGTTCCTGATGACAATGCAGAGGAGAAGCCTGTGAAGGATTTCACCCCAGGAATTGTGAGAGCAGAAATTCCTCGGGCAGCATTCTGTCCCAGATCCCCTCACTCTAAAGCTCTGGGAGTTCCCTCCACAGCAAGCCTGTTCCAATAGCTGGGAGCTGTCCTGCCAAGCTCCCTCGTGCCGAGCCATCCAGGGCGGTGGCGCGCGCGGCGACTCTCAGGAGCCTCCGTCTCACCCTCTGGAGCTGCTCCAGTTGGACCTGGCTCCGGCAGCACGGGGCTCAGGAAGTGTATTCACAGCTTCAGGAGCTGGCCTGAAATTGGCCTCGCTACCTCTGGGTTCCTGGAGGCGACTGGGAAAAGCAGCATCTGCTCCGCGGCAGCCAAGTGGAGCATCCTCAGGCTGCTCTGCTCCACATTCCGGGTGTGCTCCCGGTGTGCAGCTTCCCAGTGAGTAACAACAGCGGGTAGCTTTGCTCAGGGCTCTGTAACCAAACTTGGAGGAATGACAGTGATATCCCAAAGGGGCTGGAAAGGGATTTTCCAGCAGCAGGACACAGCAGGATTTCCTGGGTTCCATTAGTTCTGGCTCATTCCACGTTTTCTGTGCCAGGGGCTCCTTAGAACACAAAAGAAAACAGAAACACTCAAGATAAAGTATCTCCTGTGTGGCTCTTTCCCGTCTGCAGCACCCAGATACCCACAGGCACCGAGGCTGTCACAGGATTTGCCTTTCCCTGAGAACAACCTGGACTGGCTGAAGGGTCCGAAGTGTCCAGTGGAGCTGCCTGGGTGTGTGGGGGTGACACTGCTCAGGGGCACAAGGGATCAGCCCTGAGCTCTCCTACCTCACTATTTCTACGTTTTCCTCCTCGTTTCTGAGCTTCCTTGTTATGTTCACACCACCCTGCACCCACCATCTCCCCTTCTCCTTCCGCTGCCCCCTCTCCTCCCCATGCTGGGCTGGACAGAGCTCCTGGTACCACAGGATCCTGATGGATTGGAGCCTGGTGCCTGTAAATTGCTTTTCAGCTTCTTCTGGAACACAACTATTTCCTTCATGATGTGCTAACAGCTCATACAAAAAAAATAGTGGTATCTGCTCTTATTTTTTTCAGCTGTTCTTCCATTGGCAGAGGAGTCCAAAGGTTTCCTTCCCGTGAATTAATGGTTCACTGTTACTTGGGGTTTTTTTTGTGGAGACATTCCGATGAAATCAAACAACTCGACTGAGTTAGGATAAATATTTTCAGTGGACGTGCACAACACGTCTGCTGTGCCAAATATTTGTTGTTGTTTGCCTGATTTGCTCTGGTGGAGCAGTTTCATGTTCTGCCAGTGGAGCTTTGTAAAAATCAGCTTCAAAAGTTTTATCTGTGTTTCAATTCTCACAAACACACAACATCAAATTTCCGGGAAAAACGTGTCACTTTTATTTATTTACACTTCAGATGAGTCCCTGCTTTACTCCCTCAGCTCCCACCCTGGAGGGGACTACTTGGAGTAGTTAAAGGGATCCTCACCATCCCCTGCCAAGCTGTGGAGCCTTGCTGTGTACAACACAGCTTTTGGAGGAGCTTGGCATTGCCATCAGGATTCTGGTGATTTTTTAGCTCACCAGACCCTTGGAGACACCTGCTCCTGCTCACTAAAGCTGAAATACCTGTTGTTCTTAAAATTTACATTTCCTTTGTGAACAAGTGTAAGAGGGGATGTCAGAACTGTGAAATAGGTTAGAAGAGAAGAGAGTCCAGGGTGTTATGGGGAACTCACCTCTCATGTTCCCAATTAGAGTAAATTAAGAGTATTTTCTTAGCATCAGTGATGATTGCCAGGCCAGGTGGAAAGCAGTATCAGCACGTTTGGAAACACAATTCCTCATTTCCTCTGCCTCCCCATGTCGAGTAAGAAGCTCTGTTCTCCGCAGTGTCCCTGTGACAGGAGCTGACCTGGGCCGGGGGTCTCTCACTGTTGTGTTCCAGGGTGGTGTATTACACGGGCTACAGGCAGCTGTACCAGCTGAGATCCCAGACCACGTACAGGTGTTGCCCAGGATGGTCCCAGCTCGCCGGGGAGGACGGGTGTCTGCACCGTAAGTGTCGCTGCTCACGCCAGGGCCTTTACTTCTGGCTGAGGTGCTCCTTTCAACTGCTGGGCCTGCAGTAAACGCTGTAAAAGTGTCCTGAAATGTCTTTAAAAAAGAACTGGTGGGTTTCTTTTTGTTTTACTTTATTTTTTTCCTTTTTTTTTTATGTTTTGGGGTTTTTTACTATTAATATTGTTGTTATTATTACTATTTTTATTTCCTTTAACTGTCCATCAGAGGGATTCTGCTCTGGCTTCCTGGGAAGCGCCGTGTTTTGCTTTCTGTTTTTGGAGAATTTCCACATTGCAGCATGAAAGGATTTCAGGGTCCCAGTCATTTATCCACTTGCCAAATGCTACTAAATGTTTAAAATCGAGCCCAAACTGGTGTTTCAAATGGCGCCATTGGCAGAAACTCTGGAAACTCCTGCAGGAAGGTGTGTGTGTGTATTGGGGGCTGGGTCTGTTATTTTAAGACTCACCGAGTTTGAGCTGCCCCTGTGAGAGGTTTGGGGTCTCTGCATCCACCCCTTAGCTGCTTCTTCCCATATCCAAAGGGGGGTCCTGGGTTCAGCTGGTGGGATCCAGCAAGGGATGTTGCAGGATCAGCCTCAGGGGAGAGAGCACACAGCCTTGGGGGGGTGGCACTTGTCGGGTGTGGAGTGGAGACCCAGAACTTTGGGATTCTGTGGCTGGATTCCTGCTCTCTTCTAGTGCAGTTCTCTGCCAAGCAGGCATGGAAGTGTCTCCTTCCCAGGTGGGCGGGAAGCTGTGATGTGTGTTCAGGTTTGCACATGAGTCAGGCTGGGGGGGTGCAAATATTAGTCTATAAGATGATTTTATGCTGTTGTTGCAGGAGGCAGAGGCAGTTTTGTCCCTGTGGGCCCCACATTCCCTGTTCCCCTCCAGACTTCTCTGCCTGACACGGGAGGCAGCTGCTCTGCTGCTCCCGGTTCCTTCCCCCAAACCCTGCGGCCACATCCAGCTGGGGAAACACTTAACTGGAAACTGTGCTTTGGAGATGTTGAGAGCAAAGCAAGCCCTTCTCCTGAGTCGAGCAAAGGTTTGTCTGAGCTCATGTGTAGAGCTGAATGTCACCCCCCTGCAGAGCCACACGAGCTCCCGGTGCTGAGGGATTGGTTCTCTGCCTTGGTGCCTCATTCTGTTCTGATTTAGACTTTGGAGGTGCTCTCCACCCTCCCCACAGAAAGGCAACTATAGATGTAAATAGTAGGCTGGAGAACCAGCAAAGCTTTTGGGATCCGACCTGCATTGCCATCAGGGGAATGAGAGGGCATAGTGAGGGATTGGGATTGACCTCCAGTACAGGAAAATGTCTCCCACAGCTGGTTGCCTTTTGTTCTGTGCAGAGGCCATCTGTACCTTGCCTGTGCTTTGATGCTTGAACCAAAGGTTTACAAAAAAAGGGAAAAAAAGGTGTGTCAAGCAACCAGTCTTTATTCTTCCTATTCCAAAGCCCGGAGCAAAGGAGAGCAATGCACTGGGCAGAGGAAGCTCCAGGGGTGCCTCACAACCCCCTGTCAGTGAGCAGATAATAACCTCAGCTGAACTGAGAAAAGCACCTTCTGTAATGATTTTTCCTGCCAAGGAAGTGAGTAATTCCATGCAGGAAGGAAGCAGAGAAAAGGAAATAAAGCTGCTCAGGGCACGCTCTGAACTCATCCTTCTCATCATCTGGGCTGGGACTGGTCCTCCTGGGCTGCTCACTGCAGGGCTGGGCTGGAGTGAAGAGGAAGGGACAGCCAGCCCCAAAAGCAGTGACACCATCTAAAAAAGTTCTGCAGGAATTGCTGCTGAGCTGCTGGGGGGGTTGAAGTGGATCGTGAGCTGTGAGCTCTCTCTCTGCTCAGCTGTTCAGCCTGGTTGGATACCACTGACTTCACAACCAGGATGGGCTGTAACCTCATTTCTGGGACAGAAAAATGAGTATCTCCAGTGCTGCAGGCCCTCAGCACAGGCAGGAGCACTTCCAGGGGTTGTGTGAGGCAGAAACTCAAATGACAATGCTCTGTGAATCATCTTGTAACCCCCTGAGGGGCAGGAGAGCAGCCACGTGGTGAGGGGCTGAGGGGAGGCAGTGGGGCTCGTGCTCCCTGATTCCAGGCCCCCTCAGGCACCAGCTGGAGGAGCATTCCATGGGCAAACAGGACAGCTCTGCCTGGCTCTGGTGGGGTGGCTGGTGCCCCGAGCTGGGATTTCTGTCCCGATTCACAGACGGGCCTGGGAAACGTGTCTGGGCTCTGTGTAACTAAACCCTTGTCCCAGGGAGCTGCTGGCTGTTGGTTTGCAGGGATGTGATGACTTTTCCTGCTGGTGGCTCTGGCCTCGGCACAGGCATGTTCTTCTGGAGCTGGAGGGGGTGTAGGAAGGTCTGGCAGGGGATTGTCAGTACATGTGAGCGAGATGCTGAGGCAGGGGCACAGGGCCAGGGTGCTCTGTGCAACACGGGATTTTCTGGTTTGTGTGGAGCAGCCTGGAGTCAGCCTGCACTTGCTGCTGCAGCAGCTCTGCTGAATGCCACAGAGCTACTGTGCCAAAGCATGTCAGTGGGATTTGTGGCCCTTCCTATCTGCCTGCAGAGATCATTGATTGTGTTCCAGGAGTGCTGAGGAGGGGAAGGGCATCACTGCCCACAGTTTAATTAGAGCTGTTGCCACCATGCAGTGGAATCTCTCCAGTGAGGACAACATCTTCTCTTGCTCTTCAGCATCTCCTCACTGCAGGGCTCTCTTTGCTCCAAATGCTGGTCATCACCTTTCCTTGAAAATAAAAAAAACAAGCCATGTGAGGACAAATTTTCAGCACTGCAGACTCATGTGCAACATGTGTCTGACACCAAGGGTGATGTTAAATACCTTCATGAGATGGGAATCCCAGCACCCTTGTGGGTGTTGTTTGGGCTCTCAGAGCTGCCCCGGTGCCTGGAAGAAGGGAACAACCACTGCACTGGGTGTACTCACTCTCAGCTTAGGTTGGAGGCTGTAGAAAAAGCAGGGTGTCCTCCTCTTCCTCACATGCAGGGTTAAGTCTCTAAGTTACAGGTGAGGAAGTGGCCAGGGTGGAGCTGTGAGGGCAGCACTGGGAGCGTGTGGGCTCTGCTGGGAGCAGATAGCCTGGGAAGAGATGGAAAATTTCACAGAAACAAAAATCTCATGGGTCTCAACGAATATTTGGCTTTGTTCCTCTGCTCCTGTGCCCTCTGAAGTGATGACAGCCAGGCTGTCAGCCCTTGCAGGGTGCTCCCAGTCTGGCTGGCTTCTGTGTTTTGTCCTGTCTCTTGTGCTGGGAAGGGTGAGGGCTTGTTGCCTTCCATCACCCTCTGTCCTGGAGCATGCATCTGTCTGGGGAAGAGAAAGGTCAAAAGTCAAGGCACCCTTTGCATTTTTAGGATGGCATCAAGTTCTTTCCCTGCCTGGTTGCTGATAGTTCAACTTTCAGACTAAGCTCCTTGGCTTCAAGTGGCCTCTGAGATGCTGCTTAAATTCCACCTGGGTTCAATAACACAGGTAAAGCTCTTGGTGATTAGGATGAGGGGCCTGTGTGTCTGGTAATCCCTGTGATCTCCACTTTCAGCTCAAGATGTGGAAAAGAGTCCCAAGAGTCTGTAACTCCTGATGTGTGTGGAGGAGCTGGAGTTGAGCCACAGCCAGTCTGTCTGTGCCCTTGTGCCAGCCCCTGCCACCTTCAGGAGGGACGAGGCAGGAGGGCTCCAAGGAGAGCTGCACAGAGGCTGAAGAGGAGACCATTCCCAGATTTCATGGAGGTGACCATGGGTGCAGAGTGGTCTGAGCTGTGCAGGAGGTGCAGGGCTCTGCCCTGGCCATGCACTCCTGCAGGGAACACGGGCTGGGAGTGCAGCTGGGAATGCTGTGACTGAACTTCTGAGCCCCTCTGCCATCCAGCCCAGTGCTGGGTAAAGGTCCACGTGTGCTCCCCTGGGGGCACAGCAGCTCATCTCTGCCCACGGGGGTTGTACCTCGGTGGGTCCAGACCCTGCAGGAGAAATGCTCTTCTCCTTCGCTCTTCCTTTTAACTCAGTCTAATGTCTCTGACTTCCCACGAGTCCTGCCTCACTGAATCCTTGCTAAGGACATTCCCTGGCCTTTGAGCAGGAGGCAGTGGTGCTTTCTGTAATTCATCCTTTCTTTCTTGTTTCCCTGAGCAGTGCCGTTGCCCTTTTCCCAAATTTCATTGCATTAAAGTCTGTCGCTCTGAATTAGGAGCTCATTTGCAGGAGGCCTGGAGGGCACAGAGGGGGAGCCCCACAGCCCCCCCACCCCGGGCTGGGAAGTAGGTTATTATGATTTCCACTCGGTATGTGCCAGCCTGAAGCACAGAGCAGGGAATTGTCCGGCTCATTCAGGAAATCTGGGGCACTGCCAAGAATAACACCCCTGTCTTCTAACCCCTGATTTGTGTCGCTGAAATTGCTTCTAATATTTTCCATTGTTGTGCTTTGGGTCTCGCTGAGCTGCTCCGAGGGCTGGTGCTGCCAGCAAGTCGTGCACTCTGGATCCAGGCTGGGCTTTGCTGGGACCCTCTCAAAAGTCTTTTTTTTTAGGTGGTTAAGGTGAAGGATCTGGGGGGGAACATAAAAACTCCCACTCTGCAATTTAGCCACGCAACGCATTCTGTCTTATGGTGATGAGGCCTGAAGGAAAGGACTAAAGGAGAAGACAGTTCTTGTCCCATGCCTAGAGCTGGGAAACCCTGGGGACTGCAGCCCCAGAACACCTTAGCACACACCTGGAGATGGGAAGTTGTTCCTGCCCCGCCGTGCAGGGAAGTCTTGGCAGTGCAGGCGTCACAGCTCAGCTGAGCAGGATGCTTGGCAAAGAGCTTCCCAAGTTCCAGAGCTCTGCCAGCACGGGATTGATACGGGATCACTGCAGTCCCCAGGGAGACGTGGCTGTGAACAGCGTTAGATGAGAAGATAACTGGCTTTGTGAAGCAGCATTTCATCACGGATTCATTATGTCAGGGAGATGAGTGTTTGGGCTTCAATGCCACCTTTGTGTTATAAATAATCTTCTCTTTTGCAGGGGGGATTTGAAAAATTATCAGGTCCTTAAAAGAGCCAGTGCTGAGGCTGAGCAGTTCAGCTCCAGTGCATCAGAGGTGCAAAGTTTGGGGAGTTTGGCCTCGGTGAGAGGGGGACTTGGAATGAGCTGGAGCTGGGTGATCCACAGGGAGCTCCTGTGCCCGTGGCTGTGCCCGACCCCAGGGTGCTCTGACAGCTGGGTTGGGAAAAAGTGATAGAGCAGAGGTCCTTGAAATGGGTACGTAGCTCTGTCTGGCAAGAGGAGTGTGTTTTGATGGAAAACATGCACATTTGGAGAATGGCACCTAAACCTTCACAAAATACCCCTAATCACAAAACCTCCTTAAGCACAAGACCTCCCCGGTCAGCACAGGGTCGGCGGAAGGCATTGTGTGAGCCAGGAGCAGGATTTAGCACAGAGGAGAAATTAGGAAGTCAATTGTGTTCCTGTAGGAAAAAACAGAGCCAATATTGGATGCATGGGGGATTCAATGGTGGGAGGAGAATAGTGGGAACTCAGTACTGTGGTTATTGCATTTCCATGTACAGAAGGTTGGAACTGATTTTTCAGGCATGACAAGTTGACACCCACCAACCTTGGGTTCCTTTTGTGAAGGTAATCCCTGCCCTTTCCCAGCTCAGATTTCCTGTGGATGCCTTAAAGTTTTGAGTTATCTTTGACAATTGATAACTTTGCAGATTTATCTCCTGGTGTGCACAAGCCATCCTGCCAACGTGCCCCAAACCCACAGCCCCTTCCTTGCTCTGTTTCCATCTGTGATCCCTTTTTCTCTGAGTGCACAATTAGTGTTTTGGAGCCGGCGTGGGGAACTTTGTGCCAAGAATTTTGGAGCCATTTTTGAAGCCTGTGCGGGGTGCCAGTTATAATGACACAAAATGAAATGTGTAATCACAGACCTGCTTTTTCTGTCACTAATTACTTACAGCTTTAGCTGGAAAGGGAAGAGAAGCCAAGGGGGCTCCCAACTTGCAAAGAGGAGGGAGAAGCTGCCTCCAGCACAGCCAGTGTGCGTGTGGGACCCTCGGCCCAGTGAGCCTGGAATTGTTTCCAGGTGGTCCCATATCATATGGGGGGTTGTAATTTAATCAAAGCTTTGTACATTCAGTGGTAACTGACCCGAGGGCCCTGAGCACCAGTGATCATGGCACCACTGGTGGCTGCAGGGTGTTCTTTCCTGGGATGCATCAGCTGGAATAGGTTGGTCCCTGTGGCTTCTCTGAGCCCTGGGCTCTTTGCAGCCCAGCCTGGGCTGAGTGGGGAGCTGGGGTGGGAGCTGCTGGACCAGGTACCAGCTCTGTGTCTCTTGCACTGTGTCGTCAGGTGACACTCTTTGCTCCACATTATCTGGTTTGCCACGGCTTTGTGAGACCTATTCCAACAGTCCCATTGCTCCCAGAGTTTCTTACGGTTTGTTCAACAAAAGGGGAAAGCAAAAGAGCAGGTGTGGGAGAAAGCACGAAAAGAGGAGTTGGCTGGAAGTGCAGCTATGTCCAGATCAGTGAACAGAGAGAAAATGTCATTGTGCGACTTTTTAAATGGATTTAAAAGGAAGATGGGTGCTTGTTCTGCGTCCTTACCCTCCGACAAAGCACCACACACGTGACAGCATCCCTGCTCACAACGTTTCTCCTTCTGACATCAGCCTTTCCCAGGGGGAAATATAAACCATGGGCTGTGTTGCACGAGTTATGAGAAATACAAGTTTCCCTGGAAAAACATAACCTCGTTTGTGGATTTATGTAGATGATTTGGAAAGGTGGATTTCAGAAGCCTAATTGGGCATTCTCTGTCTCTGTGTCCATTTTACACTCCGCTGGGTGAGAACAGAGAAACGTGGCTGCTCAGGCTTACTTACAGTTTAGCTCCATTTCATCCTCCGGGCGCTCGAAGGTGACGCCGTGTTGGGGTTTCCAGTGCTCTGGGAGAGCCTGGCAGAGAGGTGGAAGCAGCTCCCAGTGCTTTGTTCTAGCAAGATCCCTCTGATTTCAAAACCAGTAACTTGTATTTGTTGCCACAAGATCTGATGTGATTCAGCACAAGTCACTTTCTGATTGTTTTCCCCACTTGTTGACCGGAAAACCATCGTTCCACCAACAGCCCTTCTGATGTTTTCCTGCGAGTCCTCACTTAGCCACGCTTCAAGAAAAGCCCTGGGACATTCCCTGAGGGACTCTCCTTCCTCCTACGTTTTGAGACTTTGTGTATAGAGCACTGTCAACCAAGAAAGTTTCAAAATGGGTCCAGCAGTGGTTTTATAACTGTTCAGCTGTTCTCTGGGGCTGTGGGCATGTCATCAGTGATGGGTGTTTGTTAATGCACGTGCCCTTCTGATGGTGAGTGCTGGAATCATCCTCTCCCTCCTCCTTGCAGCTGCCTGTGGCTCCAGGGTTTGTCTCAACGGTGGAAGCTGCCGAGAGGGATCCTCACAGCTCTGTCACTGCTCCTCTGGCTTCCAGGGACCTCGCTGCCAGCACGGTAAGTGGCCTTGCCAAATTCTTCCTCTAATCTGGAAGTGGAGAGGACAAAGAGCGAGGGATGCCCTGATTTATTTATGTTTTATCTTAGCCATTGTTTTATCTGCAAAATTCCAATAATCTGCTCTTGGCTTTTGTAGTGTTTGGGGAGCTTGGATGTTTGGAAAGGAAGTGCTTATCATGACTTGCTGTGAGATGCAGCCCTGTGCTGTACAATGGCCTTTATTCCTGGCTGCCATCCGCAGCGGGATTTGCTGGAATTGGAGAAGGAAGCTGATTAAAGTTGGGTCAAACAAAGGAACCCTGGGGTCACGGCCTGTGGAATGAAGGTGGGCTGGGACAGTGTGGCAGTGAGCTGCCACCTTGGAAAGGAACATTGTTGTATCTTTGGCCAGGCTGTGTTTTGGGGCTGCTAAGCTTTATTTAATTAACATTTGTGTAATGTACAAACTCCCTCTTGAAGGTTATTGAGTTTCCTATGTTTGGTAATTCACAGATGTTCTGGTTTGGGAACAGGATATTCTATAGCAAACAATCCCTAAGAGCTGGAAGGTTCCCTGTGCTGTGTAGATGGTTGGAGAACATGGTTGTGTCCCTCCTCCCTCTGAGTTTGCAAGGCACAGGGCAGTAGTGATTGCTCACATCATCTTTAGGTGCTGCTGATTTATAGCAGCAAATTACATCATAAGACTTTTTTCTTTACCATCCATCTTCACCATCTGTTCCTTCCAAGACCTGCAGTTCCATCCTCCTTTGGAACCACAGGTAGGTGTGGGAAGGTAGGGGAGCTGCCTTGGAGCAGTCCTGGGAGTTGCTCTTTTCCCACCAATAAGGGCTGGAAAGAAGCACTTTATTTGAGATTATATTTGAGATTATGTCATATGTTGTCATATTATATTTGAGATTATGGAACCTCCTTGAGAAATAGCTCCCAGGATGGAGTTATGGAGCACTGGAGTGACTCTGGCTGTGAGCAGGTTGAGGCTGTTTGGTGAAAAGAACATGAAAATACCTGTGTGAGCAAAGCTGCTCCACAGCGATGTTCCATGGTGTCATTTGTCTTCAAGAAATCCGTGTGTGCTCCGAATGGTATCGCTTTTTCTTTTGTGGAAAGAAACACAAATGTGTTTGTTTTAGAGGCAGGACGCTCCCTGTCCTGGCCAGACTCCTGTCAGACCTTTCAGCATGGGATGTTGTTGCTGGCCAGCCCCGAGCAGCAGCAGCCCCGTGTTTACCCTGGCTGGGGCTTCCCCATCGCTCGGTGCCCCGGGTGTGATGCTGTCCTTCCTGCTCTCCTGAGCTGCTGACAGGGATAACAGTCGTGCACTCTCTGTGTCAGATCACCTCATTGTGAAGGCAGAGCCCTGGATGGGGCTGCACAAGCTCTTGCAGGAAGGTCTGTGTGTACCCGTCTGGGCTTCATCGCCTGTTCTGTCGCCTCTTGCCTCTCGGTGGCTTTTTGATGCTGTCAGTGTAGAGACTGATCTCCTTCCTCCCCTCTCCTTGCCTACCTGCCATCAGGTGGGCTTTGCTTTGCAGCAAAATGGAGCAGAGGTTGAGCTGAGCAGTATTACTGTCACCACAGGGACTGTTCTGAGCCAAGGAGGCAGCTGGGTTGTCCCAAACTCCTTTGTTGTCTTCCACCCCAGGTAGATGAAAGGGTTGTAAGTGAAGTGTTCTACGTTTTGGCTGAGGCTCCTTTTAGGAGCTCCTTTCTGGGAGCTTGGACGTGAATGACCTCTCTGTGCAGGCTTGTTGCTGGGAGGGGGGGGGTGTTGGGGAGCCTGGGCTCTGCTCCAAGCCTGCCCAGCCTTCCTGGGGATCCTCGGACCACCCAGCGCTCTGGGGTGCGGTGCTGGACCCGAGTGCGCGCGGCAGAGCGAGGTCTGTGCGTGGGGGTGTCAGTGACCGGCCGGGCACGGGACAGGGGGTGTGAAGGTGGTTGTTGTTTGCATCTTGTGCTTCAAATCAGCTGCTCGGCTTCACTGTTCACTTGTTGGAAAGCTCCCAGCAGAGTGGATCGTTTCAGCAACACTCAGGCCCTGGGGGCTCTGATGTGGGAACTGCGCTGTGCTGGCGGGGCCGGGACCCTTCCTAATTAGCCCGTCTGTGTTCTGAAGCATCAGCCAGCCCAGATCTCCTCTAGCTTGGCACAAAGGAGAGGTCAGCAAGCAGGGCTGTGATTAGTGTCTGTGCTTCGGGGCCAGCTGAAATGGCTTTGTCACCCCCAGTTATTGTCTCTGTTATAGCACTGCCCTCATTTACACAGCCCTTGTTTGACTGACCAATGACCCGATTTCTCCCACTAACCTCTCCGAGCTGTTCAGTTGGAAGCCTTTGGGTGTGTTAGGGCTGGGAGAGAGGGGTCTGCTGGAGGCAATTGTCCCAGAGAAACATGGGACTGTGAAACACTCAAAGGCATTGGAAGTCAAAACGGGAAGGGTTTAGACTCTGGAAGCGAAGGAAAGCACCTGAGGTCTTTTCTTGGGTCCAGGAGCCAGGTGTTCTTTCTGAGATGGAGAGACGTGTGACAGCCCTTGTTTGGACTTGGATGACTGCCTCAGTCCAAGGGGACCCCAGTGCTGACTTCAGAATGATGGTAGCAAGGTACTGTGTTTGATGTTTCCTGGGTTTGCAGTTCATGAGGCCAATTTAAAATCCATTTGTGGGATTAAATCGCCGCAATTGTTCTTCAGCTGTCAGTTGGTTGGAGAGAATCCACAGTCCATAATACCAGGGCTAAATTAAGCAGAGCACTTCTCCAACAGCCAAGAAGTTTGAATACTTTTATTTATAAGCAGCCTCCTGATTCACAAGGTTAGCCTTCTGCTGGGAGGGGAGAGGAGCCCGAGGCCAGAGGAGATTCCTGCTGGGATTTTCTTGCCTTTTGGCTCAGGAAGGCAGGGGAACAAGGGTGTTTTGTGCAGAGCTCGGCTGTGTCCTGCACTATCAGCTTGTCCATCAGCCAAGCAGTCGGTATTTAATAGCTGGCAAACAGGTAGCACTGAGCTCTTTGAAAAGGTCCGCGAGAGGAAACATGCCAAGGCCATGTAGGGGCTTATTCACTTAAAAAAACATCTCTTGTGAAGAGAGTGTGGAAGAAAAGAGAAAATGTGCTGGGCTGGGGGAACAGCTGGGGCTATAGATGCAGAAGAAGTTTCCTGGTGCTTGTACCTGGGGGGGAACGTGGGGTCCAGTGTCCCTCACTGAGACGTTCATCACACATGGCACCATCTCCAGTCTCCAGCCTGGATGTAACTGCAGGGCAATTACTCCATGAGTAACTTCCCAGTTCGTGTGATTTGTTTTCTAAAGGTGAACTGGAGTACAGCAAGCAGCCTTTTGGATGTATAAAGTTGTCCAGCTCCGTTGGTGAGCGATGGAGCTCGTGCAGAGGCAGAAATGCTGCGACCATTTGTTTAAAGGAACACGATAACGGGTGAAACAGACCCAAATCTGAAGGGCTTTAGTGGATTTGAGCGCTTGGCAGAAGGGCCAGGGCCAGGGGGGTGCTGGGCCCCCCTCACTGGGCCAGTGCTGTGCACAGGATAAAGGGGGCAGGAGGGCCTGAAGCACTCCAGGGAACCCGAGGGATGTTGTGCCTTTCCCTGGCACACGTGGTGCTGTGTGAGGCCTGTTGGATTTCAGCCCTGCAGATGTGGAGGCAATGGACACCAGATGTGTGTCATTAGGAGATACCTCTCCTCAGCAGCTGCAAATTGTCCATCACTTCCTCTACTGTACGTTTTCACCGGGAGAAGCTTGAATTCCCACCATTTCCTGCTATCTCAGATGTTGTCAGGCTGCTCTTCAGCTTGTGCAGCCCAAACCAGTCACGTGTGGCAAAGACAAATAGTGTATGTGGATTTGCATTTTTGTCAGGAGCTCACTCAGGATTCGCCTTGATAAACTTGCCCAGAAAATTGTATTCTACATTTAACTTGCAAAATGAGTCCTCAGAAAACTCCAAGGATTTAAGTGAAAGAATGCCAGAGATGGTTTTGTACTTATGTGAGAAGAAGACATGGATTTTCACTTTGTGGTCTCTGATGTAATAGGACATGCTCCTTAAAAATGCATGTTTTTAAACTGAAGAAATGGTTAAAAAGTAGGAATAAGGAAGGATTATGGTGTAGTTAGGGATAAATTAATTAGGAAAATGCTCACATGTTACCCAGGCTTTTCATCAGCAGGAATCTGAGGTTTTTGTGGGATTTCATGTGTTTGATGCATTGCTGTAGGACACTTGTTGAGTTCTGTGAATACACCATTTTCCAGGTCTTTGGAATTCCATTGCTTCCTGCCTGTATCTCCCAGACAGAACACTTAAGCAAACTCCCTTCCTGAAATGGTTTGCAAGGTAATTTTTTTCTATTAAACCTAGAAAAAAAGTTCATTTTCAGGAAAACAAGGGTCCTGATTCCCTTCCCTGAGCACTTTCTACGGCTGTTCCCACCGTGCTCTGTGCTGGCCTTGCCCAGAGGGCAAGTGCTCCTGCAGCAGAGGTTCAGGAGATAGGGGGGAAAAGGACCTGGATCCCTTCTAAGGCGAGTGTTGGGCAAACCTGCCCCACCATCCTCCATTCTGCCGCACTGACACGTTCCATGTGTGGAAATGCAGCTCCTCTGCTCAGCAGGATTGGGTTTGACCTTTCCTGATATACAGCAGAGGGTGGTGTGTTTGAAACATGCAGGAGGAACAGATGTAGAAAAAGAGTTTTGGGAAGCAGCAGACCAGGTAATTTTTCTGCTTTAAAATGATTTAGGCATTATCCCCCTCCGTGTGGGCTGGGGATCTGCCCTGGATTGCACAGCAGAGAACTGACTCCTGGCAAAAAAAATACTTTATTTCCGCCTTCTTTTTCCCTGATTGCTCAGGATCTCACCTCAT
The DNA here is from genome assembly GCA_013397135.1 of Pachyramphus minor. Classification (NCBI taxonomy): domain Eukaryota; kingdom Metazoa; phylum Chordata; class Aves; order Passeriformes; family Tyrannidae; genus Pachyramphus; species Pachyramphus minor. The sequence continues at coordinate 816,256 of VYXB01001646.1, forward strand.
TAATAGTGTAGATTTTGGAATGTCAAATATTTGGCATATCTGGGTACTGGAGCTCTGTACAATAGATCCCTGGGGCTGCGGACACTGAACCCCATCTTTCTGCAGGGGGGTGTTTGGTTTGCCCCTGGTTCTGCTGGGACCAGCCCTGCCCAGCAAACCTCTCCCACCGTACACAACTGCTCCTTCCAGGAGGTGAATTTCCAGTTTAAAATGTTCAATTTATGCTTTAAAAAAAAAACAACAAAACAACTTGTGAATTTCCCCAGAAGCGAGTGGCCCTGACCCTTTCATTAGAGACAAAGGGAGTGTGTATAAATGTCTTTTGTGGCTTGGCAGTAAACTTGCTGAGGACGACATAAAACGTGCTCATTAAATGCTCTTCACCCAGCGTTGCTTTTTGTTTCCAGCAGCACTGTGATGTTTCATCCTGCCATTAATTACCTAATACCAATTATGGCATAAACAAGCCATTTGCTACTGTAACTTTTTCCATTTATTTTCCAAGGTTCTTACTCTTGGCACCCACTGTGCACCTGGGAACATGAGGGGCGTTTGTGGGGAAATACAGACAACAAGAGCAGTGATCAGGAGTTTTACAGGGACCTTCCTGTGCTGTAAGTGTGACCGTGGCTCTTGAGAACCTTCCGAAATGCTCCCCTGCCTTGGATGCTTTGTTGTATTGAGCTTAATTATATGGAGACAAAGAGACTTGGGGAAGACTCTTTTTTCCCAGGGATGTGCCAGTTCTGCAGCGTAAGACACGAACTGCCCGTTGTGAGCTGGCAGCCGAGCGAGCGGCCTCACAAGAGAGGTGGGCATTGCCTTGGTGTCACATACACCCTGGGAGCTGCCAAGTGCCTGGAAAGGCTGGGCACACACAGAGGGGCAGAGCTTGACCCTTCAGCACAGCCCTTCTGCACGAGCTGATCATCTTCTGTATGGCATTTCTGCGCCTGACTCTGTTCCAGCCAAAATCTGGGAGCTGGTTGGAAGGAGCAGCTGCCAGTCAATGCTTCAGCACTTTGAAAGATGCTGGTTTAGGTTTCCTGTGGACTAGAGTGTGGCTCCTGGAGCTTCCTATTCAGATGAGTAAGTTTAGGCCTGGCAGGTGACATATCTGGATGTCAAACTGACTCTTCCCCTGCCTGTACCTCTCACGTCTTACTCTGGCAGCAGAGCCTTCTCCTCTGTCATTGCTGCTCCTGGAAATGCAGTGCCAAGCCTGCCCTCCCCAGTGAGGTCCACACATGAGCAATGTGCACGTAGCAGCCAGTAAAGGCTCTGGGCTCCATGCATTAGGCATCACAGCCAGGAGGACTCCTGAGGCAGGTGTGTCTTTTGAAGTGCAGCTGGAGCAATGGGAATGGCAGGTTGTGTGCCTTGGCTGTGGGAAGCAGCACAGAGAGGCTGGGATGTACCTGGAGCCCAGACCTGCTGCTGTCCAGAGCACGTGTGTCTGGTGCTCTGAGCTATCCCCTCCTTCCCTCCCTGTCTGAACCCTTACAGTTTAGCCTGGTGCAGCACTGCTTCTTTTGAACCCTCCAACCAGATTTTGCTACTTTTTGTCCTAAATTCTGTGTGAATCTCATCACCAGCTGCCCTGTGAGCACAGAGCTTTGCCCTGACACAGGCCTCACCTCTGACACACCTCCCTGTGCTCAGCCTTGGCAAAGCCTCCCTGAGCTCACGGAGCTGAGGTCACCTCAAAGACTTGGAAACTCTGAAGGAAGTCTCTTTACTTTCTCTATAAGACGAATACAGGTTCTTTCCCAGGAGAGTCATCTTCCTGTCTGCCCATTAAATACAGTTTTGGCCATACAGTGGAAAAAAAAAATCATCAAAGCCCAGCCAGTGCACTGAGCTCCCGAAGGGAAGCCTTGCAGAGCCTTGGAAAGGCTGCCAAGTGCAGTATACTTTTATATTGCATCCATTATATAATGTGTCAAAGAAGAATTCTCTGCACTGTGGAGAGGTATTTATAGTCTGTATGGTTTTATGGCAGGAGTTGAGTGTCTCAGGTTACCTTTGCTGAGCCGAGTCAGGCGCTGCCTCTGACTCCAGCGGGAGCAGCCCCGGGAGCCTGAGGGTGACCTGAGTAAAGAAACAGCTCATCTGGATGGTGTTACCTGTCCCACCTCTCTGGCTCGTAAGGACCCTTGGGAAGAACAAGTGGGATATTGCTCAGGATCTGAACAAATTGGGTGTGGCAGTCAGGAGCGGGGTCCTCAGAAACCAGCGACACAGTGTAGGAGAGGGCAGGAGGATTTGAGCCTCTGGCTGAGATTCACAAAGTGGCAAGGAGCTGAGAAAACAGGGAATTGTGCATTGTTGATAGGAATAAATGTGTGTTCTGAGTGGAGTAAGGACATTGGATGGAAACCTTTGTCTTGCCCCTCAACAGAAGCTGTGTGCAGGACACCTGGCACAGGTTATGTGTATGGAAATATCCTCACATCCATGTGGCTGGTCTGTCTTTCAGATGTTCCCCCAGAACATTTCCACAGCCTAAAGCAGCACCTCCCACTGACCTAGCAGGTACTTGCACATACTCCAGTGGGACAGATGCAGATGAAGAGGTCATAGATGGTATTTTGGGTCAGGGAGACTTCTGGGAAGCCCCAGTCATGGTTTCACTGGAAGGATGGTTCCCTCATCTTGGAGGCTGTGCAGCTGGGAAAGCAATAAGCAGTCTGAACCACTGAAATATTTGAGCTTAATTTTCCTCTTCTTTAAAAAATAAATACCTTAAAGAGTAGATAAGACCCTTCAGACCTTTTCATGCCTTAGCCTTCATGTCAAGGAGCTGAGTTAAAAAAGACCTGCAAAGTTTACAGTCACCGTAGGTCAACTCGCTTATGCAACTCTTAAATTGACAAAGATTTAGAGCCCTAACTATGGTATTGATTAAATGTTATTTGGCCATCTGACATATTTGTATTTGTGAGAAGTTTAACAGGAGCCAAAACTGATAGTGCAATCGCTCTGGGAAGGCTGGCTCGCTCTAGAGAGGGGGTTCAGATTGCACATGCATGGTTGGTATGTGTGGGAATGATGCCACCCTGATAAAGGGAGCCTGTGGTCCCTACTGCACTTCTCCTGGGACTCCCCAAAATGCAGACAGCCACATACATGTGTGTGTGTGATCTCTCCACATGTGCTGTTGTGTTTCCCACACCATCATGTCTTAACAAGCATCACAGAAGTGCCTCATGCTGCCTTTCCTGCAGATACAGCCCTGGGTCACTTCTGAGAAATAAGCACAGAGTCATAGAATCATTCAGGTTGGAAAAGGCCTTCAAGATCATCAAGTCCAACCTGTGCCCAATGCCCACCTTGTCCCCTAGCCCAGAGCACTGAGTGCCATGGCCAGGCCTTCCCTGGACACCTCCAGGGATGGGGACTCCAAACTTCCCTGGGCAGCCCCTGCCAAGGCCTCACCACCCTTTCCAGGGAGAAATTCCTCCTGATGTCCAACCTGAACCTCCCCTGGCACAGCTTGAGGCTGTTTCTTCTTGCCCTGTCACTTGTTCCCTGGAAGAAGAGGTGGACCTCCCCCTGGCTCCACCCTCCTGTCTGGTTCAAAATCATGATGAACAAAAAATTAGGAAGGACCAGATACATCAGCAGTGTTTGAGAAATTACCCAAGAAATAACAGGTGAACGAAAAAGCTTCTGAGAAGCAATGCCTGTGGCAGAGTCAGTGACATCTGAGCACTGCAGAGCTGGGACAGACAACCTGCTCCCTGCAGACCACACAGATCCCAGCAGGCACAGGCTCCTTTTATTTCCAGAAAAAGAGATTTCCTGGAGGTGCTGTCTGTCATGGCTGTTTTATTATGTCTCTGTTATTACAGGTCAGGAGCAGCCAGGCTGAGGTTGTCTCAGCATTTGATATAATCCAGGGTAAGATGTTGAGTTTATAGAGTATTAGATGAGTAAGGAGGGGAATATGGGTGGGAATTCTGGAAATATGGGAAAATCTAAACTGTGTCCTTACAATTTCTCTTTTTCACAACTTTGGTTAATACCTTTGTATCTTGCAACTTGTCTTTTCCACCACTGCTGGCAGATCTCCTGGATGTACCGTGGGAGACAGGGGGCTGAAATCCTCCAATGCCAAATCCCAGAGTGTGCTGAGCTGGAGAAAGGGGAAACCACACAAAAAGGAAAAAGAAAAACAACAAAGAAACAAAACCCCCACCAAGCCTGGATTTTGTGTGTAATCCCTGTGTGCTGGCAAACTTCAGCTGAGCTGAGTGAGGAAGCAGCAGAGCCCCAACACTGGGGGGATTGTGCAGCCCGGCTCCAGCTCATCCCTTTGGCACATTTTCAGAGGAACAACTGACAGGCTCTTCTTTCATCCCAAATTCAGCCACACAGAAGTCCCTGCAGGACACTCACTGTCCTGCCATTCCTACACTCAGCTCCTGGTGTTTTGGAGCAGGATAAGGCAGGTTCTCTTATTTCCCTGAGGGCTCTTTCTGGGGGGAGTATTGGTGAGGGGGTGAGGGGTTGCTGTATCAGCTGCACAGCAGAGCTGCAGCCTCGTTTGTAGGGAAAAGTTACCCACAGCTTGTCCCAGAGAGCCTGCAGCAGCTGGAGTCTGTGAGGTGTCCTCTTGGCCAGAGGGAGGGGATAGAGCATCTCTGCTCTGCTCTGCTCGGGATCCATCCCTGGTGCTGCTCTCTCAGCACTGCCTGTCTCCCATTGAAGAGCTGCAGGGTTATCCCTTGGGAATTAGGGAAAAATTACCTTATCCCACTTTTAACCACTTTTAGTCTGTATAAACTTTAGCAGTTTTCTTCTTGCTTTCTTTTTTTTTATTCAAACAAAATGCAGAAACTTTTATCTATCTTTTTTCTTTTTTTTTTTTTTTTTTTTTTCTGAAAAGTAACTTCCCTAAAAATGAAAAAAAGAAACAGNAAAAACAAAAAATATTTTTTTTTTTTTTTTTTTTTTTTTTTTTTTTTTTTTATTCTGAAAAGTAACTTCCCTAAAAATGAAAAAAAGAAACAGGAAAAAATGCTTTAAAAAAGATTATTTAGGGCTTTTAGGAAGAAAAACCACATTACAGATAAGAGCTATATATATATGTGTGTGCATGCAATGCTGCAGATCGAACTGTTGAGTTCAGCCTTGGTTCAGAGGCTCTGAACCCTTCAGATTAAGCCAGGTTTACCTGTAATTCCTCCAAAAACAGATTTCTGTCAACCTGTCCTGTCTGGGCACAAGAACAGGTCGTTGATGCAGATGTTCATCCAGAAGGATGATGCTGCACAGGCCAGAGGAGTCAGTCCTGGCCCTTCCTGATCTTGGGAGGGATTTGGACTCAGCAGGGGACTGAGAATATATTTGAAACAAATCTTGCCCAGGTGCAAGGGTCAGGGAGCAGTTTGGGATCCTTCCAAGGAAGAATTTTTGGTCTTAAATGAGCACAGGTTATCTGGAAAAATGTGGGTGAAAGTTCAGAACAATATTCTCTTTCCTGTTCCTAACTCCTCCTTAAAAATGAAAAGCAAATGTAGGTATTTCACAAGCAGGTTAATTGAAACCAAGTTTTAACAGAAATCGTGAAGAAGTTTCATGTTGAATTTCTTTGTGTTTACACAGCACTTTGGATAAAACTATGACACCTTTCCCAGGGAGCAGCTCTCCGGGAGCTCCTCGATGTCCGCTGTGTGTGACCTTGGAAATCAAGTGTTGGTGGAGCCCCTGGGGTGATTTGAGGCGACCCACACTTGGTTTCCAGGGTCTGCAGGGAACCTCTGGGAGCAGCGTGTCCAGCTGCTGCTGAGGCCTTCGGTGTCTCCTCCTGATGGGCTCCAGCCCCTCCCTGCTGAGGGTCGAGGTGGCTCAGCAGAGTTCTGGGCTGTTCTTGTTTTGGAAAGTCACACAAAAGGTTCCATTTCTGGGTGATATGAACAGGAGTGATCCGGACACAGCAGGTGCATCCCAGTAATCTGTGCCGTGATCAGTCTCTCGGGCTGGATTTGGATTACAGAGTTTGTCCAAAGCTCTTATAACTCAGGATGGCCAAACAGGTCTAAAGTGATGACAGCAAAATCCTCACCCTCAGCCAGCAGGGATGCAGAGCCTGTGGTGAGTTGGGGGATTAGGAACTCTCCTTGTTTTATTTATGGATTGCATGTTTTGGTCATGGAGGAGTAAAGTTTCATAATGCTTTGATAAATACAAGCTCTAGGAAGCTGCAGGAGTGTTTGCAGAGCCCGACCACAAAGCTTATTTTGACAAAACGTGGAGGCAACAAAACTCCAGCTCTCACTGTATCTGCTGGGGAAACTCAGGGCTTAGGGGGAACCTGCTGAGATTGGGTCCGTTTCAAAGATTAAAGGGAATTTTATACAAAAGCAGAAGTTAAGCATAATAGTGATAATGATGATAATAATAGCAATAATAGTAACCTTCAAATATGCTGGGCTTCAGCTGTCTCCACACACTGCTCCTCAAACAGATACTGCATTTAGGCACTTACAGTATGTGAAAATCTAATTAGAATGTGTGGGCTTATGGAATCCATACCTTTAAGACCTGTAGAGTGCAAAGCTATTGCTGGAGAGCGGGTGAGGGAGGGCCAGGCAGCCCTCCTCAGGCTCACTGCTGGACCCTGTCCTGCCCGGAGCCCTTGGAACGAACCGCGGCTCCAAACGCTGTCAGGTTGCTGCAGCGGGAGGATTAAGCAAATATAAACCCTTGGGGGTTTCATTAAGCTCCAGCAGGTCTTAGGGTTTCTGAAAAGTAAAACAAAACTTGCACGGTCTGGTGTTCCCGAGCAGTCAGGGCGCTCCGAGCCCAGACAGGAGCGAATTAGGAGAGGCTGAGGGAATTAAACGGTGGGGCTCTTTGATCACATCAGCCTTGTTTTGATGGCTGTCCTTCTCCAGCTCTGCTCTTGGCCGGCAGTGTGTTTAATTCTTCATGACTTGACAGGTTTGTGTGCTGCCCACAGACACCTTTTATTCCCGTTATCACAGGAGTGATCTGGGGCCTGGTTTGTGCTGAATCAAAGCATCACTGCGAGGGATTGCTCTGCACGAGCCTGTCCGTGGGTGGCAGTGACTCTGCCTGTCCCCATCCCTGTCACTGGTCCTGTCCCCTGGGTTGTCACAGGATTCTGTCTGCAGCAGAGCTGAAGCCTGGGAGCGATGGGAATGGGACTGGCTCCCGGCAGCTCCAGGTGAGCAAGGGAAACCCAAGATTTATCTGCAGTAGCAGAAGGAAACACAGAGCACAGTGTGGCTGAAACACGCATTCCTGGCACAGCTGCAGCTCATTCTTCTTCCATCCAGCCCAAATGCCTTCAAACCCTATTTGTCTCCATTTTTCTACTCCCTTTTAAGAAGGAAATGCTGCTTTACAGAGCAAAAAAAAGTAACTTCTTAATCACAGATACATTTTTGGAGTGCCTTGCTCAGTGCCAAGTGTCAAAAATGTGCCAACAAGTGATAAATCTTTTTGAAACCGCCCCATCTATTCCACACATCCAGCTGAAACTTGGCATTTCCCAATCTGGGGGTGATTTTTGATCTGTAACTGAAAATAATGGGGTGGCCTCATGGTGATGTGGTGGTGGGGAGCATCTCCAGTGCTGGTTAGTGGCTTCCAGGGAGATTTTGGGGAGGATGGAGGATGCTTCAGGGGTAGGGCGGAAGTGCAGGTTTTGACTCCTTTGGCTCCTGAGTTGTTAAATCCATGGGAGCTGCTGAGGAGGGGAGGGAGGGAGCCTGTGATCCACTACCAAGGTAACAGGAGGGTGGTGCTTCATCCCTTCTCACCTGGTGATAGTCATTCACTCTAATAAAAGGTAATTTGAGAAGAGTACCCTGTGTGCCTTCAAGGTCTGGTCCACACCCTGCTGAGGGGAAGGGAGCTCTCTGGGTTCAGTAGGTGAACATGTTTTATTCTTGATTTGAGTTACAGTAATTAGTAGAAAATGTTTATGGAGTGACTATTTTAATTTTTTTCAGCCTTTAAATTTAGTTTTTTCTGGATTTATGCTATTTAAGGTACTTGTGTGTGTTTATTTGAAGGAGTTTTAGTGGGAAGGGGTAATAATTCTGAGACAAGAAAGTAAAACTTCTAAACCTACAGATTTATAACGTTAAGAACATTTTGTCTTCTCATTTCCATGAACAGGATGGTCATTACAGAGTGAGGCAGTGAGCTGGGCTAATGGTGTGTTCTTATCTGTGTGAGTTCCTCCTTTTGGGTAGTGGTGCCTTGAGCAAGTGTTTGGGCAAGGAAGGAGGGGGATCATTTTGTGCCTGTTAAAATTGTTTCTTCTTATTGGTGCTGAAAGTTTAGAACGGGAAAATAAGCTGCAGTAAAAGCAGCTGGGTTTGGTCTTGTGCAGCACCTCAGACACAGGTAGGGCTGGTGGCCACGGCGAGGGGCCACAGCAGGACCAGGGCAGGAACTGTGGCTGTGCCCTGTGTTTTACTGTTGCAGAAGAGGTGAGATTATTTCCCCTTGGAGTCTGTGTGGTCATTCCCCGTTCCTTTCAAACCTCCTGCTTCCAAACCCAAGTGGAAGAGGCTGCAGTGTGTGTTTGAGATCCTGGGTGGGGCTGTGTGAGTGCAGTGCCCAGTGCCAGCTCTGCACTGTGTTGTGCCTCTGTGTCTCCCACAGCAGGACCCTGCCCCGGGGGGTTCCCAGCCCGTGTTCCCATCTCTGGGAGTGCTGCTGGTTTGGGGCAGCCCAGAGTCAGAAAAAAGTGCAAAAAGCTCTTTGGTTATCAGGCCAAGAACCAGGTATATTTTTTGAGCATATCAGAGTTCCAGGATGCACTGGCAGATGGGAGAGAGCACCTTCACCAGGCTCCTGCAGACCAGAACCCCAAACCCAGGTATCCTCTGGTGTGGCATTAAAGCGCCGGCTCAGGGCATGCTGGGGGTTGCTTTGGATGGTCATGGTTTTGTAGTGGAGTTCTTGCATATTTTCAGCCCTGGTTTGCTTAGCAGAAGGCCAAAAGTATTCAAATAATTAACAAAGTTTGCTGACGAATGGAGAAAGAATCGTTTCTGTGGATATCGGTTCGGACATTAAAGAATTCCTCAGAAAAATGTCACTTTCTTGCCAATTTGGTACATTTGTCTTGTTTTGTTGAAAATAACTGAAAAGTATTTCCTGGCTCTGTACCACTGTAGAGATGTGTGAAATAAACAGCTCTGCCCTTATCTTAGCCAAGCGAAAATATTTCCAGTTTCCCCAGAATTCCCCTGATGCGGATTAGCTTCTCTGATGATTAAGAGGTTCAGGATTTTGGTGGAAAAAACCAATTTTTTTAAAAAATATATTTTTAGGGAAGACAGTGTGAATCCCTTTGTGTATATCCTTGGAATTACTTGTAGCTATTTGCTCCCTGTCCCTCCCTTGTCGCCTCCACTCGGTGTCGGGGATCTGTGGGGGCACTGAGTGTCACTGTCCTTCTGGAGCCCCTCATTTATCCTGCATGGTTTTGTCCTGTCTGCAGGTTTCATCATGCCAAAAAAAGAACACAGGGAAGATTAAACCCTAAATTAACTGAGGGTAGAGTTTGCACTGGGCTGCCTCACTCCTGTGCTCCCATCCTGCTCAAGTGTAAATCTCTACATCCCAGGGAAAGGGGGTGTTTTTATCTCCCCGTGGCTGCACTTCTCCATCAGCCCTACTACTGAGACAGGGGCTGGGCCCTGCTGTACTGAGCAGTTTTACGTTAATTTTTATTTAAACATCAGGTAAGAAGCTCTTTCCAAACACCCCACATGCTAACACATGTTTTCAGGAGCGGACGGGATCGGATCCGTGTTTGTGCAGACGGGGGAGTTTAGGAAGACAAAAGGCACTGACTAATGTTTACAGTTTGCAAAATATTCAGCTTTTCTTGATCAGAGTCCTGATGGAGGCTGAATAAAGCTGGCTGGGCTGCAGAGCACGGGGTCAGATATTTGGAGCCCTGAGCTGGCTGGGAGGGTTTGGACCTCGCACCTCTCCCGAGGGTGGCCCGGGAAGAGGAGCTGTGGGTTCAGAGGGCGGCAGTGTACAGGCTTCATCCTTGAGATTTGATCCCTGCCTTGGAGTGACATCAGGCTAAGCCTTTCAGAGTCCTCTCTGAAGTATTTGCTAAACAAATCACTCTGCAATAGCATCAGCTTCATGTGGAGAGGCAGGAAAGTACCAGGAGCAAGAGTTTGCTTCTAAGGTAGGAGAGTTTTTGAAGGGAAAAAAATCTTCATCTCATGAGGACTTCTGAACCTGATAAGTGGGCAGGAACCAGTCAGTGCTGTGCCCATCAGGGATCCTGGGGGAGTTCAGGTTTGTAGGTGTCATCGTGCCCAGGGCTCTGCAGCAGTGACAGGTGTGATGGAGTGATGCCATGGACACAGCTCTTAGAAAGTGTCACAAACCATCCCCTAAACCACAATTCTCACAAGCTGTTGTTTATTTTATGCCTCTAAGCACCACTTGACATAGAGAAGTATATTTGTGCTTCTTGTTGCCTTCATAGGACAAGGGCATTAGCTCTGAAAGTAAATGAAAATTCCCATTTTAGCTGGATTGTCCATAATAAACCTGATTTTTGCATGCAGCATTCTCCATTCATTTAATTCCTTCAGCTGGTGAGGAGTTCAGGGAAGTGGTACATACCGCTGCCATGGCCATCACAGAAAACACCCTGCTAGGGGAGTGCTCCCCTCTTTAAATCCCCTTTGAAATGAGTCAAGGAGGCTTTGATGGCTCACTTGGAATAAGATAACTCCTGTCTGGAAGGAAGAGGGAGTTCAGACTCTTCAGCTGGAAAGACTAACAGCTCTGGGCTGCCCACACCCCTGTCAGCCTGGTGCCATGTGCTCTGTGCACACACATGAGGTGATGGTGTGTGCTCTGCCCCCAGTCACAAACTCTGCCCCTCAGCCTGTTCCTCTCCATTCCGCTTCCATGTTCCACCTCCCGTGTGTTCCTGGACTGCTTTCCTAGTGTCCTTTTGGCCATTTCCTTTTAGCTGTAGACTCTTCAGTTGTCAGAAGAAATGTGGTTCAGGGTTTGGGTTGTTTTTGGGTGAAGATTCCAGCACTTCTGTTGACCTGTGTCCATGCAGGGATGAATTAACTCCAGGACTTTACACGCTCTGAAGCCGTGAAGGACCACATTGTCAGCTCTCATTTGTTTGGGCACTTAGAAGAATTTATTAATACTAAGACTGAGTCTGAATGAAATTCCATGAGAGTCAGGGGTTTGGCCCAGCTTGGTCCCTGCTAAAGGACCCCTGTGCATGTTGGTGCTGTCCTGGCTCAGCCCCCAGGAAGAAGTAACGACCTGCTGCTGACTGGAATGTGTTGCCATACTCAAACCAACTCTTAGTACTTAATCAGCTGAGGTAAATTAGGTGACAAGGAAGCTCGAGCTGGCTCCGACCTGGCCAAACATAACTTATTACATAAGCAGGACTCAGTTTATGTTCAAGGCTGATGTGCTTTTGGTGCACGTGTTGCACCTCTGAGCTGTGTGCAAGAGTCTGAGCCTCTCACCGTTGTCTTTTTTTTTGCAGTCTAAGAAAATAGTTTGTCACAGAGGTTGCATTCATTTGTGCAGGATGAGGAGGAGTGCTCTTTTTTGGAAATATGTGTGCCTGGGCAGAAGGAATTCCCAGGTTGTAGAGCCAGGGGAAAGGTCCCTTTGCTGGGTGCTTGGGGAGTCAGGGAGTCACTTGGAGAGTGGCTCACTGTGATCCATCTGCATTCCAGGCAAGGATAATTTAATATAGATGATGTCTTAATAACATTTCTGAACTGAGGAAGTGGCTCTGACCCGTTTCTCGTAGCTCTGTGGCAACGTTCATTTCTGCCTGTCAGCACTGCTGGAGACGTTCACAGGAGATGTGTCAACACTCACCGTGGCAGTGGTGGCAGTGTCACAGCTCAGAGCAGCGTTCCCAGGGCCTGGTGTGGGCCAGCAGGGACAATTCATGGTGTCTGGCCACGGGGTGTTTGAAATGGGTGAAGTATTTGTTAGATCTGGCAGTGGCTTCCTGTGGGATGGCAGAAGCCGGGGCAGCCGGTTCACTGCGGGACATGGGGAGCACAGGCAGATCCTCTGGTACCTCTCAGGGATACCCCCCTGGCATTTCCCCTCCTGTGCTCTGTGTCCTCGCTCCCCCAGCACTGGGCACCTCCCTGGGCACTCAGGCAACCCCACGGTGCAGCCCCAGGAAGTGTGTGTTGAGCAGCTGGTGGGATGGGGCACATCAGACTTGACTCCTCCAGACCATTTCCACATGTTTGCAGCCTCCTTCAGAGAGGTCACGTTTAAATGACAAATTTTTGGGTCAGATACTTTTGTTAAAGTCAAAATATTAATGAGAAGCATGTGGGACGTTGCCTTGTGTGAATATTAAGATGAGCTGCAGTGGTCCCTGAAACATTAGGAAGCTGCTCTTGCTTGGAATGATCAGCAAAGGAGACTCGTGACTGGAGTCCACCTTCCTTTGGAAACTGCTGTAGCAATAGCATGAAATCCTTATTTTCTTCCTGGATTCAGCTTGTTTCAAAATTTTTTGTGGAATGCTATTCATTGCAGCCTAAACCACAAGTTTTAATTTGGAATTCTACTATGGCCAAGTAATACTGTGAACATGTCCCAGAGTAGCAAGGCCTGCTCCCCCCAGCTCAGCCCTGCAAGCACATTGTTTCAAAACATTCCAGAATGTTAAATGAGGCTTTTGAGCTTGCCTCTGGAAAATCCAATAAGCTATTCCTACTTCTTGTTTAATGAAAAAGGTAAAATAAAATTCTAGGCTCCGTCTTGCAGGAAACGGGAATATTATGAGCATTATGGTTTTCTTTGGAGCACTCACAAGTGGCTGTTCCTCATTTCAGTTTAAATTTGGTGACAAAGGTTTATTTTAAGAACAGCACAGCGAAGGTTTGGTATTTGGAGCTGTTCCATCATTTGCGGGTTTCAGGGAGGTGTGATGGTAACGGGGCCTTTCCCTAGAGAAAACCTCCTGATCTGGGGTAACCCTGGAGTCCCCCCACGCTGCCCCGGGTGGAAGTGGGCTGGCTGGGGCTCTTGGGAGAGCCTGGGCAGCCGTGCCCGTGTTCCATCCCTCCTCAGCCGTGTTTTGGGGCAAACCCGCGGGTTTATTTCACGGCGGAGCATCCGCCCGACCTCCGGCCGGGACGCACCGGGGCCGTGCAGCCGTCTGTCCGTCCGTCCGTCCCTCCGTGCCCCCCGCCGGCGTCCCGGGGCTTTTCCCCGTGATGCCCGGCAGCGCCCGGGTGCGGGGTGGGGAGAAGCCCCGTCCCGGCGCTCCCGGGCTCGGCGGTACCTGCGGGGGCGGAGCGGGACCGCCCCCCCGGCTGAGCCGCCCCGCACCGCCCCGCGCATCCCGCCCGCGCCTCGTCCCGCTCCGAGCCGGCTGCGGCCCCGCTCCGTCCCTCTCGGTCCCTTCTCCGTCCCCTCTCCCTGCCGCTCCGTGCCGCGGCGATGGGCCGGCCCTGGGCGCTGCTGTGGTGCCTGGGCTGCCTGGGCAGCATCCCCGGCTCCTCCGGCGAGCACTACCGCTACCTGTGGAGGAGCTGCTACCCCTGCTTCCCCGGGCGAGCGGGGTACCCCGACCTGCGGCCAGGTACGTGCGGCACCAGGTGACCTGGAAAGGTCCCTTCAGACCTCAACTCTTCTCTCGTTCTGTGTGGCTGGGCAGGGCTCTCCCCTGAGGGGTCTGTCCCCACATCCCCCAGCTGGCGAGTGGGGATCCCAGGCTGGTGGCCACCCAAGTGACAGAGTGGTGACCTGGCTGTGCAACTGCCTGTGCTTGTACTGTTGCCTTGCATTATTATGTTTATTATTATTATTGTTTGGTGCATTTCTTACCCTGAAAAGTCACTTCTGGCACAGGGGGAGAGAAACAGGAGTTTCTTCCCATCAGTTGCTGTGTAACTGTGTTAAAGACAGCTCTTGTGCCACATTCCTTAAAAAAAACAAATGAATGCATTTTGCTAGGGCATGTAGATTAGCTTTTTCCTTGGTTCCAAACCATTTCACCCCAGTCCAGGACAAAAAGTGAAATTTGATACTGTTTTATCATGAAAAAAATTCTGCCTTTCTCTGTGAGGCTGTGGGTTTGTGTGGGCTGTGTGAGAGTTGCACAGCAGAGTTACTCAGTGTTGGCCCTTGTGCAGGGGGAATCCTCTGGCACCACTGACCAGAACCAGGAGCTGGGCAGTGTGTGGGCACAGCTGGGGATGCAGCCACATCTTAGGGATCGCTTCTCTGCAGACTCAGTGGTGTCTGTCGGAAGCGATTCCCAGCCTGCTGCAGCGTGGGAAGCACTTGGCCAGACAGAGCTTCCCATCGAGCAGGTGGAGGGGATGGAGTCCTGGGTGCTCCTGTTGCATGTGTGAGTGCACTGGCTTACATGAGATGGTAGATGGGGACACGGAGCACGGTGTGAGTTCTGTGAGTGCACACACCCTGCTTCCTCCCCTGTGAGCACTTGGCTGCTTTCATGGCAGGAAAAGTTTGTGAAGATGTAGGAAATGCTGGAGATCACTCAAGACTTGGGATGCTTGGGCGTAATGTAGACATCAAGGAATGCATTATCTCATCGTGAGATAATGCTAATAAATAAATGCCCCAAGCGGTCGGTTACAGAGTGATATCAGCATAGAGGTGAGATGTGCCAGACCTTCAGAAACAGGGCGAGTTGCTGCTTTGTTATTTATGGATCAGATGTTTGTCTCAAACACAGATTGTGTTTGCTGTCTCCATCCAACTGTATTGGCTCATAGTAATTCTCCAAGATAAGCTCTGGAGATCCAGCTTTGTGCCAGGAATATAAACCTCCAGCCTTCCCTTCCCTGATGCAGAATTCTCTGGATCCTGGTTCTGCTTATCTCTGTGGACAGGTATCTCCATGCATGGTCATGGCTTTATCCTGCCTTGTTGTGAGGTGCCTCTGAGGCTGCATGGCTGAGGGAATTTCCTCCTGTTCATCCGTCTCGTGGCTCATCCTAAACTGGTATCACTGTGGATTTGGTTAATTTTTTCTTTGCTGCTTGAGCTTCTCTGTGACAGGTAGGAGGAGGCATTGTCTTGGTGTGATTTTTAGGGTCCCAGATGTTTTCTTGGTGTGACTTTTAGGGTCTGTGTGCTGGTTTCCTTGCAGAGTGTTCCCATCTGCCCACCCAGACAGCACACACGTCCCCACAGCCGTGTCCCCTCACGAAGCAGCTGCCCCAGCACAAGGCTCTGCTGTGTGCGCGTCACCGGCGGCTTTGTTGTGTGACAGGAGAGTGAAGAGGGGGTTTGTGTAGCAACAGTGGAGGTTTCATTGAGGTCTCGAGTGCCTTAACATGCTTTGTGTGCACAAACAGGGCTCTGTTGGGCCCTGGTGTTGGTGCAATAGCTGATGGCAGTGCTGGGTGTTGTGTCCTTACACGGCTGCCCTTACAGGAGGAGCTTTGTGCTCTGATGGGACTTGTAATCCATCATCCCAGTGATGTAGACCTGGTGCAGTGATATTCCCTCTCTGGGCCTCTAAACCAGTCAGAAGGCAGCAGAGCTGGTGGCTGGTGTTTGATCACACTGTTTCCATTAGCTCCCTCAATAGTGACCTGCATTTCCATCTGTGGGTTGCATTCCCAGGTGTGTGTTGGTGTTCACTCCGTTGTTGGCCTCCATGGTGTGGTTCAGGGACCAAGCCACTGTGGCTCTGCACAGGGATATCTGCAGTCAGAGAGACAGCCTGCACAGGGAACAGGGTGAAACAGAGCGAGGAGAGAAGGCTGGAGAGGGTGAGACCAGCAGCAAGTCCAGAGCAGGCTGCCTGCTTGTTGTTACGTGCAGTCTGCTCTGTGCTGAGTAATGCCCTAATTAAAACCCATCCCGAGACAGAGGTGGGAGCTCCAGTGGGTGCTGGGCGACTCTCCCAGCCACGGTGCTCAGGGGCAAGGAAAGGTGAGCTGAGGACAATGCCAAGGACTGAGGCAAACCAGCTCCCTGATGCATTTTCACTTCATGGGATTATGGCAAAGCCAATG
Organism: Pachyramphus minor; assembly: GCA_013397135.1. NCBI lineage: Eukaryota > Metazoa > Chordata > Aves > Passeriformes > Tyrannidae > Pachyramphus > Pachyramphus minor. Next base: position 832,293 of record VYXB01001646.1, read on the forward strand.
CTTCCGTTCCTGAAGTGCCTTTGGAATCTGCTCCTGTGGATGGCACAGGTAGCATGGGAAAGATGTGGGCACCTCCCACCCTGTCTAGGAGAGGCTGCAGCAGAAGGAATGCCAGTTCCAGTAATTCCATGGAGCTCTTTAAGAGCCTTCAGGGCTTTTCCAAATTCCTAGTTTTGGACAAGGTGAAAGCTGAGGGTGTGGAGGTGTTCTGACCACCCCAAATGGCCTTTCTTCTTCCCTCCCTGAGCCACTCACATGCCCAGCTGAGACCAGCCTGAGGCAGGTACCCTCCTTCCTCAGCCTAGAGGAGGGAAAGGCTTTCAGGGTAGCTGAGGGGGCCTGAGGCATCATCCTCTCCTGTGGCATCCTTGCAATGTTGGTCTTTGCCATTGCCAAGTCCTGTGTGCACAGAGGGATTGTGCAGTAAGAGGGCACCCAAAATGTCCAGGTTATTCATGGTAGGGGCTGTGCAATATGTGCCAGTGCCAAAATAATGCAGAGAGGTTTTTCCTTCTAATGTCCTGGGTTCCTAATCCATGTCCATAATGCAGGATGGCAGCAGTGATGCTGTGCCCCCCTGTCTGGGAGCTGGCAGCCAGTGTGCTGCTGTTGGGTCCTTTCCTTCCAGTCTCAACTTCTTAAAATTGTTGAATTAGCTTCAACAAACTGGTACTGGAAAGATAAGGTCACCAAATCCCACACATGCTCCTCTCAATGGATTTTAATTAACCTTTTCCCTGCAGCCCTGCTCTGTAATCCAGGCTGATTGCTGCAGGGATTAAAGCCTGGCACTGCTGCTTGGCCAGACAGAACCTCTGCAGTGTATCTGCTGCCTGTGCTTCCAGCTGGGAGCCATCGCCTCCTCCCCAGCCTTGCAGAGGAGATAAACTGCCTCCATACCAGATATTTAATACTTTGCAGACCTGCTGCTGCCACTTTCTTTCCCCTGACATGGAGCTCTGGTTGGGGATAGATCAGTATTCCTGCTGGAGCGACCTGAGCGTGGTCAGGGAATGCACTCAGCCAAAGCCACCTCCTTGCTCTATCTCCTTTCTTTTGGTCCTGTGTTCGTGTCCCCTGTGTCTGATGGCAGCATTACCCGTGTTAGTCCACGTACCCGGTGTCTGAGGCCTGATGGATGGATTCTGCTCAGGGAAGAGGCTGACGAGAGCATTGGCTGGTTCCTTGCTGATCCTCGTGTCCTTGCAGATGAGGACATGAACTCCAGTTTTCTTACAGAGCAGGGATGTTTCCCTGCCCAGTGATCCAAGCCCCACTCCCCAGCTCTTGCTGCGTGGGGTTCCTGCCCCAGTGGGCTGTGGCCAGTGGCCAGTGCTGTGTCTGTGCTGGCACGGCAGAGCGGGCAGGCCATGGCTTGGCACGCTCCGTCCTGGCACAGCTCTGGCTTGCTCAGAGTCAGCTGAAGAGAAGCCTGTATGCTTCTCATTTGCTTCCTTTGGTGTATTAATTTCAACCAGATTTTGTCAGCTCTCCAGTAGGAAAATAACCCCGCCGTGCCACAGACCGCAGCTCACGAAGTGTCACGTAGGGAGCCGGGCTGTGGTGCTGCCAAGATGTGCACCAAGGGCAACGTGACCCTTCCCAGCCGTGCTCCTCCTGGCCCTGGGAGCAGCTCCTGCTGCTTTCCCGTCCCTGTTCCTGGGTGACTCACTCACTGGCAAATCTTGGGCCTGTGGGGACAGGCTGGAGGTGCCACCACTGCTGGGGGTGGCTGGGGGATCTGCCCCCTCCCTGTCCCCTGGGACAGTGTTATTTTGGTCACACTGTCATGCAGTGTATGTCCCAAAATCTCTCTGGCACTGCAGAGGAGATAAGTGAGGCTCCAGGAGGGACAGTGGGATGTGGTGGGTTATGTGGGAGCACGTGGCAGTGAAGGTGCTGGGTGGATCTGTGGCCAGAGTGTGAGGAAGGACTGGCCACTCTCCCAGGCCAAGAGGGGATTGGGGTGGGGACAGCCCTTTGGAATCACAGAGATTTAGAGGGTGAAAAGTACAAAGGGGGAAGAGGAGACATTGAGAGAGGAGATGTGAAATTACTGAGTGTGAGTAATGGGGTGAAAGTAAGAAGTTTATTCAACACATCACTAACTTTCTTGGACGGTAAATTCTCTACGGTTTCAGATTAGAGTTGAAGGGAAGCAGTGGAATAGTCATTTAAATTCAGACAGAAAACTTTACTATGCTATATAAAACCTTCCCAAACCCCAGTTTTCCTGTTCTTGAGCCAAACAGAGCCAGTTTTGTGTATTAATAGCTAATCCTGCCCATGGAGATGAGCAGCGAGTGCCTCAGGGGCTCGAGGGCTCTGCATCATCCCAAGTGTGTAAAGCCTTTGCAGAAGAAAATTGTTTAATCAGAATTAGGTTGCTTTGCCCAGCATCTCAGCCTCACACCACAGCGTTTTTTCCCCTGAAAAGCCACTCTTTGGCTCTCTCTTCAGAGAGCATCACTCCAAGCTTATGTTTCACCTCAAAAATCTATTCATTTTCCTTTTTTTCAAAACCAAGTGTCTTGGAAAAAACAGGAAGAAAATACCAAAACCTTCTGTAAGGCTTAGTCCACTGACTCAAGCAAAGGGCTGGCATTACAGAAATCAGCATTTTTTTCTGGGTTAATGGAGACCACAGCTGCAGTGGGAGCTCCCAGGAGGAGCCTGGCATGGCCAGGGCAGAGGGTGTTGTGACTTCACTGGGAATCACTGGGGCAGGATGGGTTTATGGTTATCATGGGCTCTGAGCCTTAGGTTTTAAAGCTTTAAGCAGTGAGAAGCCTTGTAATGAAAAGTGTTCTGGGAGAACAGCAAATTTGTGTTATCACTGTGTAGCTCAGAAACACCGAGGCAAACAGGCGTCACCTCTCGCACTCTGCTTCCCGTTCCAGCCCTGACCCAGACCTTGCCTTGCTGCTCGCTGATTTTCTTGGCAATTAATCTGATTAATGTAAAATCACAGCCCTGGGCTCGGTTGAGGCTGTGTTTCTCCTTTCCCTGTGGCTTTTGGTGCCCTTTGGCTCCCTGGGGGGAGCTGTAGGTGAAGCAGAGCTCACTCTGGAGCGGTCTGGGCTCTGGATGCTGCTGGGGCTGTGGTGCTGGGCAGGTTCCTGCACCTCTGGCGTGCAGGGACAGGACCGGGTCCGCGCCCTGCAGTGATTCACTCAGGAAATGTTTCTTTATCTCACTAGTAACAGTGTGGCTGGGATGGCAGGATGGCTCAACTCAGCTCTGGATCCTCCTGCTGCTGCTGTGGCCCCCTCGCTGCACCAGTGGGATGTGGCTGGGGGGGCTGAAGGTGCAGAAAGTGCAGAGAAACACAAATAGACCCAAAGCAAAATGTGTGAAATATGGATTAATCCATAGTCTTGGAGTGAATGGGAAAGGTGACCATTGAGAGGTGACTAGATGGGGATGGTTTATGCTGATTGACAAATAAGATGCCTTTTTTTTTTTGGTTGTTTCTCACCAATTGTGGGCTTGTCCCTGAAATTCCGTAAACAGCTTGGCTGATGAAACATAACAAAATGACCAATCCCTGCATTTGTTCCCCAAGCCTGGAGTCAGGCCACAGAGGATAAACAGTGCTGACCTCAGGCACCCTGCTGCCCACCCCTGTGAGTTTCTCCTCCTCTCTTTTCTGCAGATGTTGACGAGTGCCTGGTCCACAACGGGGGCTGCCAGCAGAGGTGTGTGAACACGCTGGGCTCCTACTACTGCGAGTGCCGGCCGGGCTCCCGCCTGCACAGCGACGGCAGGACCTGCATTGGTAAGGCCCCTGGGCACTGCCCGGGCACCTCCAGCTCCTGTAGCCCTTTTCCTACCTCTAAATCCACAGCACTGTACAGAAAACACGCTTCTGTTGCTGGGTTCAGAGCACTTGTGGTTCTTCCAGGGGGTCACGTACAACTGTGGCTGCTTTGCAGTTCCCCAGTTTATTCTGGTTTGGGAGAAGTGACTTCCAGTGCTTTGGTGCTTCTGCCTTTGATTCTGGGTTTATCAGATGTCATTTTCAGAGCAGATACATAAATTAGGTTATGAGGAGGTTTGAGTCAGGCTTCATTTTGACCTCAGCTGTTTCTCTAGCCCACGCTCAGGGCACCAGGTGTGACAAATAAGTGACATAAGTGGTGGCTGTGTGTGGAACTGTGACCATAATAATCCCAAAACCTCTTCCCTGGGATGCTGGTCATGCATCTGCCTGGATGGTGCGTTTCCAAACGTTCCCATCCAGGCACCAGGTTTGCTTTGTAGCTGATTTCTGGGCCAGTTTCTTGAAATATTTTTCTTTGCCTGCCCCAAACTGGAGGCTCAGAGTGGAACTGACTGGAACTCGGAGCCTGCCTGCAGCATCTGCTGCTGTTTTAATTAAACCACTTGTCCCTCACAGCTTTATTTGACAAATTTTTCCATTATTCGAGGGATATTTTCATACAAGTGGAAAGAATTCCTGGGCAGTGGCATTTCAGGGGCCATTTGCTGGGTTTTCTCAGAACACAGTCACACTCTGGAGTTTGCTGTGCAAGCCTGAGTGTTCCAGCTGGGAATGGTGATGTGAGCAGGAAGAAGCCATCCAGGGAAGCTGAAGCCACCGTGCCCAGCGCTGCACAGATGCACATCTGGCCACAGCTGCCTCCACTACATGATGGTACCCAAAGAAGCGCAGTGAGACTGAAGGTGCAGCTTCCCCAAGTGCCCCATGTTTTGCTGGGAATATCCAGAAGCAGAAGGATCACAAATAAAGGACAAAGCCAACCATTCCAGCCCGCTGCTCTAGCCCTGAACTCGAGCACTCGTGTCGATGGTGACGCGCTGCTGCCGATCACATGTAAGTGTGCTGCGGTCTGTCAGCTCCTAATTGTCTCTGGAATATGCAGCTCCCTCTTTTGTGGTGTGCAGAGATTCTGCCGCCTCCGCCTCGTGGAATAAAACATGGGACCAACTGGAATCAGGAGTCCTCGGCAGCGCCAGGCCCAGAAGGTGCAGCAGTTTTCGAGGAAAGGATAGAATGGATCACCACGGGGAGGAATCTCTTCTTTAAAAGGATTTTCCATCCTTTTCTTTCACTCCCCAGGCTTACCTGCTGGTGTGACTGTACCAGGCAGAGCGTTCCCAGGGGATCCAGGTAGGCAGAGCTGCCCTGCTCCTGCTACCTGTGCCCAGCACTGTAAACCTGCTTCACATTAAACTTGGGAGCGTAATGTGCAGTGTTGGAATTCATCTGCCAAAAGTGGGGGTCTCTGCTCATGAAACCCGATCCACGAGAGTACGTGGGGCAGTTCCTGAAGCTCTGTATTAATCCATTAAGCCAGTTATGCAGAGTGGTGAAAGCTCAGAACAGAGCACAGGCTCAGAAGTGGCTCCTCTCTTGGTGTTTGTGGCTGCCCTATTCTATCCACAGTTGTCAGGTTGCCTCGTGGTGTGGTCTGTTGTGAGGGATTAGGGATGACTGATCAAAGCTGTGTTTCCCTTCAGTGTGGGATGATATTCTCTCATCTTCTGAAGAGGTGCTGCTAAAACACAAAATATTGCCACTAAATACAAGGAATAGGCCAGGACTGAAGGGAACTGGAGACAGCGAGCCTCCTCCATCCATCAATCCATCCATCCCCCTCTTCTCTGGAGCTCCCTGCCCTCAGAGGCTGCAGGAGGCTCCCAGCCCTGTGCTGGGACAAGCATGGAGCTGGGCTGTAGGAAGCTGCTGGCAGCCCCAGCGAGAAGTTTTAAAGACAGAAAGAGCCTTTTGCAGTGATTTTTCTAGTTAAGGGCCATCAAAACATGGATCTAATTTTTTACATGTTTTCTGATCCCCACAAAACCCACATGGGCTCCGATGATGAATCGCTGGCACTGCCAGGAGCGGGATGCTCCAGAGCTCCCCCACAACGTGCTGGCTTGGACAAGGCAGCTTTGCAGGGCTATCTGGTACCTGGGCTTGTGACTCAGGAGAGCATAAAAACAGCTTAAAACCATCTCAAAAACCTGTGTCCAGCTCAGCTCTCACACCAACTCTGTCACTGCTGGTGCTCCGCTGTGCAGGATTCCGTTATTGCGTCTTTGTGGTTCAAATACAGCAAGTCACTGCTGAGGGAGGGAGAGAAGGAGCAGCAGCTTCCATTGAAAGTGAAACAGAACAAAAAGAGGCCTTGGACGTCCTGGAATTACCTCTGTGTTTATCAGAACCACATGGGCAGGAGGCAGGGAGCACATCTCCAGGTCCTCCTGCAGTGTTTCAGCGGAGGGATGCAGGCCAGGCCAAGGCAAGGGCTTTAATGGGAGCCAATTGCTTTTGTTGGCCTGTGGAGCAGAGAGATGGTCTGGATTAACACACAACATGTTTCTGGAAGTTGTCTGAGGTTAGCATAAATCAGTTTGGGATTACATGATGGATCCATATTTGTATTAGGAGAACTTGAAATGAAGAAATCTCAAGTACAGCAGCGATACAAGGAACAGAAGGGCTGTGCCAGGAGGTTTGTGTGGGCTTGAACTGTGTGTGCAGAAGGCCAGTGTCCACGTGTGCTTGGTGGGGCTTTTCATTTTGCAGACAGCTTCCACATTTTAGAGTATTTGACCTTTTCTGTGCCCAGTCACACATTTTTCATCCATTTCTTGGAATGGCTGGATTTGTGTGATGCTGCAAAAGGGATCATCCTGTTCAGTTCTGGTTACAGCTGCCTGCAGTTATTCTTGGGGTATCAACTCACTGCTTCTGGTTGCAAATCACTTGGATCTCAAGGAAAGGGGATACAGATGGGAGAGAGGAGAAGTCAGAAGGGCAGCTGGAGGGTGCAGAGATCAGGTATTAAATCAACTCTGGTGTTAGGTGGCTACTGCACAGACTCACTTCCCACTTGCAGTCAGTAGTAACATCCTTTTCATTCCTCTTTAACCATTTTCCAGGCCTGAGAGGGTCAGAATCCCAGAGCAGCATCTTTCAGCAGCACTGCATTCCCCTCAGACAGAGGAGATGGAAGGAGTGTCCCTCTCACAGACGCTGAAAAGATCTGTGGAAAATCTGTCTGAGCTGTAATTACAAAAATCTGTGTGATGTACAAGATGACACTGGATTTGGCAGTGTAGTCACAGAAATGTTAAGCTCAGCAAAGCATCTGGGAATGGAAATATTTTTAGAGTGGTTCTGTAAACAGAAAAAAACCCGAGCAGTAATTAAAACAAGGCCAGCAGCGAGGTCCACTGGCCATGACTCTGAGGAGCCAGCTAAGGAGACTCAGAATTTAAGGCCCTAGCTTTGATGGAGAGACACCCAAAACAATTTTAACTTATTTGAGTTGTTTTGTCTTGCTGTTTCTGCTTCTTAAATGGAATTAGTTCATATCTCAGCCCAGCTGGGGTAGTGCAGGAGCCCCCCTGCCCATCAGTGTCACTGTGGTGGCTCAGTGTGATGGCACAGGACTCGTGGCTTGGCTCAGCACATCGTGCCTGTGCCACTGGCTCTGTATGGCTCACGTAGAGCCAGTGGTGCCAGTTGTCTCCTGACAGAGGAGAACTTCTGGTTCCCATTTTCCCAGTGGTCTGGAGCGGCCCCTCCATGGCTGGGACCCTTTGCCCTCCAGGGGGGGCTTGGGGGGGTTGTTCCTCTTGAGGAGTAGGTTTGTCAGCAGAGAGGTGAAAGAAACACAGGAGGAAGGAAAACACTCTGCAAAACCTCTGCACTCTCACTGCTTCACCTTCTGTGTTCTCTCAGCAATCTGCACAAAGCTCTCCAGCCTTACAGCCCTTCTCTCTGCTGAAATCTTGTGTGGAAGAAGAACCCAGACTTCTGTTTTTTCCACTCTGAAAAGTTGTGTTTTAGAGGCTGTTATTTAGGCTTCAAGTTCATCTGAATAACTGCATCCTGGGAGGTTATTTTAGATGTAGGATGCATTGGCTTGTTCTATGTTGGCCCAGTGCTTTTCCCAGATGAAGGAATGCTTTGGCAGGCATCAGCATTGTTTTACTTTTTTTTTCTTTTTTTTTTTAAAAAAGGCACTCTAACAAGCACAGTATTTATGGCTATTTTTGAATATATGTTATTAAACAATTTAATATATCGGAATATTTTTAAGTGACCACCCATCTCTGCTAGAGCTTGAGTAGTGTAACTCTGACCCAGAGCTTTTCAGGAACGTCCAGTATTTCTGCTGTTTCCTTCCAAAAGGATTAAGGGAAACAATGTCAGCACAACTGACATAAACCCCGAGTTCTTGCTCCAGCCCTATGTTGTGTATGGCAAAACCTCGACCCTATGAAGTTGCTTTTATTCCTCCAAATGTTGTTTAGTTAATTAGAAGCATAAAATGGGAAGTTGGGGTTTTATAATGTTTGAAATGAGAGCGCTCTGCAGCTCCAAGTTAAGGGGTAATTTTTTGCAGGGGAACTGTGTGCAGAAAAAGGAAAATAGACATTTTTGCCCTTTTTTTTCCTCCTGAGCCAAGTATTTGTTTTCACTAATGTACAAGAGCATGGACCCAACTTGCCTTGGGAAACAGAGATGCTTTACAAGCAGAGACTTTTACTGGCAGCTGCTTTCCAGGCTCTCCTGCTTCCAAAGCTCCGGAGGTTGCGGAGGTCACTGTGATCACCTGAAGGATCAGCCTGGGAAAGATGGTTTTCATTAGAGATATTTTTAGCTTTCTCATAAGGTTCCTCAGAGCCAGCACATTAGTTTATACTGGAGTTCAAAAAATAGGTTAGAAATGTGTGAGCCCACAACTCATTGTACTGTTCTGCCTATGGAAACTGGGGCTGGATTTCCATCCCAGACCGGGGCTGAGTTTAGTCCTGTCCCACTCCCCCAGCTGTGGTGGGCAGCCTGTTGTGGCAGCTTGGTGGCTCCTAAGAGATAGAACAGATTTGAAAGGCCAATTTCCCAATTCCCACAAGGGACACTTCTCTTTGGAGCTGTTGCTGAGATGCTCAGTGGATAAGGAATAGCTGGACTAACTCAGGAGACATTCAGTGGTCCAAGAGGAGACTTTCATCACTTTGGAGGTGTGTAATTACCCCACGATGGCTTATCTAGCAGAGTCCATGAATCCTGCTGCAGTAAAACAAGCAGGCAGACTCAGCCCACTGGCTCATTGAAAGGTGCACACTCCCAGTTAAACATCCCACTCCTCTGCTTGTCCTGCAGGCACATCCCAGATTACAGGGAGGGGGAGGAGAAGGCTGTTTCCAGGCTGATTAATGATAGCAGGCTTGCAAGGAGTCCACATGTTGGGTCATGAGGTCTGTTTTGTGCCGTAGCCCAGGCAAAACCTTCTGTTTTGTGACTGCTTGAAATCCTCTGGGCTCCTTGCGCAAGGCCACACAGAAACACCGTGGCACAGCCAGGAACAGCAGTTGGGAAGCTCAGTTCCCAGTCCTGCCTGCACTTAGGATGGAGTCAGAGCTCTGGCTGGGTGTCCCTGCTGGTCAAGCCCACATGTCCCAGGTTTCACACAGCATGTCCTGGTCAGAGCCCTGAGCTGAGGGCTGTTACAGGACTTCTGCTCATCACAGAGCCAGAAAGTCAGATTTCCATATCATTTTGTCACAGGGAAACCTGAATGCACCTGAGCACAGCTCTCTGGGCAGTAATGACTTGAACTGGCTGTGGCACTGCACCTGCAGTGACTGCCTTGGAACAAAGTGATGGGAATTCCAGCAATGACATGCTGACATGAGAAGCCTGCTCGCTGACACGGTGCCCTTTGGAGAGGGTGGGTGCCTGGCAGGAAACAGGCCGGGTCCTGGCTTCCCTCCCGTGTCATGCTGCACAGGACCTAGACCCGTGTCCTGGCCTCACCTTCCAGGAGAGCAAGGGGACCTCTTATGGTGGAAAAGAATTATTTGAAGTTCCTACTCAACACTGTTGAGCTGATCTTGCAGCCTCTTCTGCACTGCTCCCAGGTTTTTGCAGCAACACCTCCCAGATCTTGTTTGTGAGGTTGACCATGAACTTGTTGCTTTAGCACAGGCTGAACGTGCCCCAGATTTAAACTCTCCAAGCCCTAACTGTGTGCAGTTTGCCCTGGTCCCGTGCAGGAGGCTCATCCAGCTGCCACTCTTTGTGCCAAATGTTGTGTCCCCTTTGCCCTGCAGCTGTGAACTCGTGTGCCCTGAACAACGGTGGCTGTGAACACGACTGCGTGCAGGTGACACTGGCACAGCACCGCTGCCAGTGCCGCCACAACTTCCAGCTGCAGGAGGACGGGAAGCGCTGCGCCCGTGAGTCCTGGGGCATGTGGGGGGCTGGGGGGGGCAGAGCTTCCATCTGGGAGCTGAGGGATAGGGAGCACACACCGGCATGCTCGGATGTCCAGTAGATCAGACTGGGGGGTTTCCAGTAAGAACTCGGTGTGTTTTGTTGTCATGGACATATCCTGCAGCTTGTTCCAAGGGAGAGGAAGAGCTGCAGGAGCGTAGCCAACGAAAATGAAATTGTATGAAGGCACAGGCTGCTGTGAGAGTGGAGGATCAGCAGCGTGTGGCAGCAGGATGGGATCTTCTCCCTCGGCCTGGAGACAGCTCTCTGACTGACCTGCTCCCAGCTCAGGAGGGAGAGAGGCCAAAGGGGACAGAGCACAGGGTTGATCTCCTCATTCATAGCAGCTGGCATTCAAGAGGCAGGAGGGGGGAAGTCTTTAGCTGTGAAGTTGCAAAGGGAAAAGGAACAACTGTGATATTACAAACACAGCAGTCAGTGGAGTTTGCAGCATCTGTCCCGGTGCTGGAGCAGGTCAGAGATTGGCAAAGCTCTGGGTAGGAGCACTCAGAGCAAATTGCCAGCACTTGCTGTATAATGTCTGCAGAGGGACATGTCCATGCCAAGCTCCTGCTGGAAGGGTTTCATGGGATCTCACACCATGTAAATCCTCCTGCCTGGTGGAGCAGTTAAAGAGCAGCCCAAGGATTCTCTGGCTGGAGCAGAACAGGCTTTCCCAGACTGCAGGCTTTTGTGCTGGGCACAGCTGGTGGGTGCTCTGTTCTCCCACAAAGCCCTAAGAGCCAGGGGGTGTGTGGACTGATGCTGGCTGTGTGCTCTGCCCTGCAGTGAGGAACCCCTGTGCCGACAGGAACGGGGGCTGCCAGCAGCGCTGCCTCAGCCACCGCGGCCGCGCCCGCTGCGAGTGCCACCCCGGCTACCACCTGGGACCTGACAGCAGGGCCTGCCAGGGTGAGTGCCCTGCCCTCCTGCCCTGGAGGGGACCTCTCGTGTCGCGTGGGGTGAGGGAGTGTCCAGGGTGAACATAACAGAGGGATGCACACGGCATGGATCGCTCGGCTGAGGTCCGACCCCGAGCCCTGCCCCAGCTGTCTGCAGCAGCCCCCCAGCTTCATGGGATCCAATTTCCTGGGGAGCTTTGCAGCAATTCTGAATTCTTGACTGTGTCTTTGTTGGTCTGGACGCCAGTGAAGAATTCAGGGTGCAAGAAAACAGTGAAAAAACTCAAAAGTTAGAAACGATAGTCCCTTTGGAAGAATGTTTGTGGCTCAGCCTGCCTAACTCGTTGTTTGCTCACCTCTCACAGATGTGAACGAGTGCCTGACGGGACTGGCCATGTGTTCCCACCAGTGTCTGAACACACGGGGCTCCTTCAAGTGCACCTGTAACCCGGGCTACGAGCTGGGGGCGGATGGCAAGCAGTGCTACCGTGAGTACTGCGGGACACGTGTGTGTCACTGTCCTCGGTGAATTGTCAGGGCCAAGTCAGAGCAATCTTTGCTGAAGAGTTTCACAAGCAGGGTTGGGGCTGTTTACTCCCCCACCAAGATAAAAAACTTGGTCTGATGTTAAAAGTCGCTACAAAGCTACTTTAGCTGGTTTGGGCAATTGATTTGCGGCCACTTGGCTCCAAACAGGCCAAGTTTGCTCTTGGGGACTTCATTGGACGAGTTCAGTCAGCTGCAGATGTGTCACTGGAGGAGGAATTGGGCCAGTGAAGGGATCACATCTGTTCCCATCAAGGAAAGAAATAAACACTGTGGTGCAAGAATGAGCCAGGCTGTCCATGCAGCTTCGTTCAGCTGATGCACATCAGCAGGACTGGCTGAACCAGAGCTATCAGCACCAGCAGCCCCTTGCAGATGAAAGCCACAGGGGCAGTCCCAGTGCTGGCAGCTGGTGTTACTGGGAGCTGTGATGCTCCACCTGTGCAGCTGGACCTTGCCAAGGGTACAAGGATAAGGCTTTGGAGACCATAAATGGGTCTTGAAAGGCATCACACAGAGCAGTGTGAGGAACCAGGCTGATGAGATGGTATTTAAGAGCCTAAACATGTACACAACTCCCTTCCCAGGAACGTGGCTGATCTCACACCATGATCTGGGGCCAACTACAGAACGAAACCACCTTCCCACATGAAAAGTGTTTCTCCCTGCCCTTTCTAGCATGTTTCTTTTGTGCAAAGCCCTGCTTGTGCTGCATTAATAAGAAAGGGAAAGAGAGGGATGATAATCATGTTGTGAACTGGGGAATGTAGTCCTCCACTGTGGCACATCTTTTGTTCTTGACAAGCACAGATCCATTGGGAAGCATCAAACTGCCTTTCTTTATCCGCCTTGGGTCTGAACACATGAAAAACTCAATGTTCTTGAAGGCAGAAATTGTTTTCCTGAGGTTCAGGGCTGAGTCAAACTCTGTGAAACAAGTTCCTTTTAGTTTAAGAAAGCTTAATTAACCAGACAAGTTTATGGAAACCTTGCCAAGCCGGGATGATCTATGGCTGCGATTGATGTCTGTGCCGACCATTTTTGACATGTCAGGAACTAACGATTCTCGCTGTAGGCATCTGGATGTTTCCCTAGTTAGCTGTGTTCTGCTGCTCCCATTTCTCCCTGGCACCAGAACAGCTCTGCTCTGAGGCTGAGCCAACTTTTGGTTGGCAGCACACGCTGCAGCTTGGCAGGAGTGGGAGCAGTTTCATCCGCAGCCTGTTCATCCCAGAGATTGTCCAGAGCCTGCTCCACAACTCTGTCCCTAAGAGGCTGCGTGAGATCCATCGGTTTCTTTTTATACCCCACTTCCCAGCCCAGCAGTGGCCTCTGTGCAGAGCTGTTTCCATCCTTTCCCACTGCAGATCCCCCTCCTCAGCAGCCATGCAGTGCCAGGAGCTGGCTGGAGCGCAGCACCGAGGGCAGGCACGGGCCAGATGTGTCACACAGGGTCCTAACCAGTCTGCCTTTTCCAGGGATAGAGATGGAGATTGTGAACAGCTGTGAAGCCAACAACGGTGGCTGTTCCCACATGTGCCACCACACCAGCTCTGGCCCAGTGTGCACCTGTAACTTTGGCTTTCGGCTGGAGGAGGACCAGAAGTCGTGCACTGGTAAGGCAGGGAAAGGTCCAGACCTTGACTTACAGGCACATCTCAGGGAACTGTGAGGGTCTCTCTTGGCTGCTGTGTGTGTGCACTACAAACAGGCTGAGGAGGACAGAAACAGCTGCAAAGGGAGACATCCTCAAACCTCCACTCAAGATATACTTGGTCCGCAATTATGACTTCCAAAATAATTAGTTTTTCCCTGCTGAAACTGCTCAATGCAGAAGTCAGTGTTACAGCTGGGATCACCTTGTGTGTGAGCACAAAAAACCTGCAACAACAATCTCAAACTGGGAACCACAGTGAACTTCCCACAGACTGTGAGGATTCACGATTTCAAGAGGAACTCAAGACACTGGCTCAGCATTTGGCTCAGTAAAAGCTCACCAGAACTAGTCAGGGAGTAATGTAACAGTTACTGTCACCACTATACAGTGTTAACACCCTTTGTGTTTTATTTAGATATCAATGAGTGTGACACTGGTTCTCACTGTTGTCACCAAGACTGTTACAACTACCCTGGAGGCTACGAGTGCTCCTGCAACGCTGGGTACAGGCTGAGCACGGATGGCTGTGGGTGTGATGGTGAGTACAAGCCTCTCACTGAGCTCCAAGCAAACCCTCTCTGCTGAAACACTGATTGATGAAGCTTTTAATTAAAAGAACAAGAAATTTTCCTACCTGCTTGTGAACAGCCAGGCATTTCTTCCAGTTTCTCCCAGCCCATACCAGTTTTCCTGCCAGTTCTCTGATGAGTCACTTTCTTAGGAGAAAGAATGTAGGGAAAAATCCCCCTGATAAGTTATTCTCACTACCAAAGCTCTCAAGGATGTTTCTCAGGGGAAGAGCCAAACTCACCCACCTGTTTTTACACAATTATGGATGGCAACTGAAACAGAGCACGTTTTATGCTGAAACCCAGATATCCCTAATCCCTGAAGTGGTTTCACTCCATGTTCAGAGTTGATGGCTTCACATACTTAGCAGAGAGGATGCCATCAGCATCAGAGGATGCTCCCTGCTGCGTGGCCAAATGTGTGTCCATGCCCCTGTCCTGCACTGGGGGACTGCTCCCGTTACACCAGAGTATCCCATGTTTTGTAGACGTGGATGAGTGCTCTTCAAACAACGGTGGGTGTGAACACACGTGCCAGAACCAGCCAGGGTCATTCCAGTGTGGCTGTGAGGTTGGACACAAGCTGGACGAAGACCGAAGGAGCTGCATCTGTAAGTGCCTTGTCCGTGCTGCTGTGGGTGGGGTCACAGGTACCTCCCCTCTCCACCCACCTGAGCCAGGACCGCGTGGCCCGGAGCTCCTCAGCCCTGCACCTCCCCTCCTGCAGCTCTGGAGGACACTGTGGAAGCTCTGGATGGTCGGCGCCCCGTTATCCGCCCGATCCCTCACGTCGCCGTCCTGCGAGATGAATTTACCCAGCTCTTCAACGACGACTACGAGATGGAAGCAAGGGGAGAGCACACGCTTTCAGAGAAATTCGGTGGGTGTTCATGGGCAGCAGTGGTCAATGCTGTGCATGGAACTCTTCAGAAATAATGGTGCTGGGTTTATTTTGCTGGGTGAACACACCCCAAGACATGTCAGGTGCCTTTCCTGTGTTCAGCTTTGCTGCAGGCGGAACACAGGAGTTTCTCTGCCCAGACCCCCAGGGCTGCTGGGGCCACCTCGGGGAGGTTCTCACCCAGGGTGCCTCTCATTGCAGTTTGCCTGGAGCGCACGTTTGGCCCTGAGTGCAGCCTGACCTGCGAGGACTGTGCAAACGGAGCCCCCTGCAACGCCGAGGGCACCGGCTGCGCCTGCCTGGCCGGCTGGACCGGAGTCCTCTGCAACCAGAGTGAGTGGTGCTGGGGGAGCGGTGAGGGGGGCCCCTCTTTTCTGCCCCGGGCTGTGCGGTGGGTGCAGCCCCGGGGGGCTGTGGCTGCCACCTGAGCCTCGTGTCCCTCTCCCTGCCCAGCTTGCCCGGCCGGCACCTTCGGCAGCAACTGCAGCCAGAGCTGCCGCTGCCAGAACGGCGGCTCCTGCGACCCCAGCACCGGCGCCTGCCGCTGCCCGCCCGGCGTGGCCGGGGAGCTCTGCCAGGATGGTAAGCACAGCACTCCCCTCACCTGCCTCGTGGGCACATGGTGGCTCACCTTGCTGCCAAAAGGCAGGACAGCACCTCTGTGGGGCCCCAAATTCACACTCCAGCCCCTCTTTTCTCCCTAAGACGCTTTTCTGTGAGGAAAAGTTCCCAAGGCGGCAGCTGTGAGTGCTGCTCCCCATCTGGTGGAGGTGGTTCTCTTCTGGTTCTCTCAGTGTGTTAGCAGAGGGTTTGCCAGCACGTGGTAAATGGCTGTTCTGGCCACCTCTCAGATGTCCCAGTTGTGCTTTTCTGAAGCCTGAAAGAGTTTCCCACAGGATGCCCTTCACTGGTCCCTTTGTAGCTGTTCACTGACAGCATCTTTTAACACTCTTGTTGAACCATCCCAGTGTGAGCTGCTCCAACACATCTCTGCTCCATGTGACTCTCTGGGTCACAGAGTTTTGTGTGGAAAAATGTCATTTTAGTAAGGAAAGGGTGGTAAGGGAGACTCTTCACCCTCAAAACAGTGCTACTGGGGAGTGTGCTTGTCTTTACACTGGAAGACCTTTGTGGTCCCTGTTCACTACTCAGTGGTGACTGGGGGCAAACATCTGTATTTCATGGGACATTCAGGGGCAGACATAGAAAAGAATGTCAAAAGTGCAACTTCCATGGTAAATTTCCATGGAAACCATGGAGGTATTTTTCTGAAGAAAACCCAAAGCCTTGGAAAGCTGTGACAACAGTAGTTACCCAAAGGAGGTGTCACTACTGGTGGTATTCATTTCTCACTCCCAAAGGGTTAAAGTTTGGGGGATATAATCTAAAAACCCAGAAAGAGGGAGACAATCAGGTTCAGACAAAAGGACTTCAGTCACTTGTTGGGAGCATATGGGAACTATTACTGAAGGAGAGCAAAGCAGAATGTAGATGAACACGAGGTACCCCGACCTTTTCTTTCTGAAGGAAGGGGGTGATTGAGGGGGACAGAGAGAAAACAGGAAGGTAAAATTAAAATAAACAATGCAGAATTGTTCTGCTGTCCCAGGGTGGCATTTCCTCTGCTCCTCTGTTTGTAGGGAGAAGGCACATGCTGCCGGGCAGCTGCTGGCCAGAGTCTTCTGCTGACACAGCCTGTCTGCCATGTGCTTCCAATATCCAGATCTTTTGCATAACAGAGAAAAAATAATAATTTTATTCCCTTAATAGTGCAAATATCACTGTGGCTTATCAATAGGAGCAGCCTCATGGGTTACTTTCTCACACGGAAAAGCCTTGACCCCTCTGAGCCCTGTGGGTGGGTTATTTCTGGCCCAGCCAGCACAATTACTGGTCCCAGTGAGTGCAGAGCTGATGGGTGCCCTCGGGGCACTGCAGAGTGGCAGCAAGTGACACTGGCACAGGGCCAGCTGATTTTGAGCAGATACAGGGAATGTGGTTGCTCTCAGCCTGCCTGCATCCCTTGCCCTGGTGCCTCCCTGGCCTCACACAGCTCTGCTTCTGGTGTGTTTTTCTACTGGAAGTCAAATGTCCAGCTGAAGTTGGCTCATCTTCCCCGGAAATCTCTCTCTATTACTAGGGTGCCCTAAAGGATTTTTTGGGAAACAATGCAGGAAAAAGTGCAACTGTGCCAACCGGGGTCGTTGCCATCGGATTTACGGAGCCTGTCTGTGCGATCCTGGCTTGTACGGCCGGTACTGCCACTTGGGTATGTTGTCCTCCTCCCTGCTGTTCTTGGATTCCAGCCTTTCTGGGCGCCGTCCCTGGGCAGGGCCGGCACTGGGAGGCAGTTTCTGTGCCTGACCCTGGGTCTCTGAGCAGCTTCTCCCTCCCCCAGCCTGTCCCAAGTGGGCGTTCGGCGCGGGCTGCTCGGAGGAGTGTGTGTGTGTGCAGCCCCACACGCGGGACTGCGACAGGAGGGACGGCTCCTGCCACTGCCGGCCCGGCTACCGCGGCAAGCGCTGCGAGAACAGTGAGTTCCCCGGGGCCTTCCTGGGGCATCCCCATCCTCCTCCCGCAGCCTCTCCCCCCTGCATTTATCTTCCGGGGGGAAAGCTGTGCTCGTTTTCCACCCTCCCGGGCTGTCTCACCTCTCGTTCACCTGGGAGCACACCTCGCTCACGCCTGGTCACCTTCAGCTGTCACCAGCACCTGTGTGGGGTGGGACACCTGTAACTGCCGGTGGTGGAGCTCAGGAGGGTGCTCAGCACCCGGGGCTGCAGCTCTGCCAGGGGCAAGGAGTGATTTCAGGTCTTTCTCTTGAACTGTGGCTGCTCACAGGCTGTGACCCTGGCTATTATGGGGATGGCTGCAAGGAGAAGTGTAGCTGCTCCCCAGGAGTGTCCTGCGACCCTGTCACCGGAGAGTGCCAGAAAGAGTGTCCCCAAGGGTACCACGGGGAGAACTGCGACCAAGGTAAGGCACAAAACAACTCAAAAGCGCTTCCAGAATCCCCTGAGAGCCCCAGCCCACAGCAGATGATCTGATGAGTGGCACGAGGTGATTACAAAACATGAGCACAGTGCTTGGAAAAGAGTGACTGCTGCCAACCACAGAGAGGAGCAGGGATTGAAAAACCAACCTCGTCCTGCTCTTGTGGGGCTGGAACCTCCTGAATCCACTTCAGCTGCTTGAGTTCCACAGGAAATGCAAAAATCTGGACTCCTAAAGTCCACACTTGAAGATACACTCTCCATGCAGTAGAAGACACTGCATGGAGAGGCTGGCGGTGGCCAGAATCTGGATTTGGATTCCAGCATCCTGGGAGTTTCTGTACTAACTGATGTTTAGCCAAGCACTCCATCACCCCAGCCCAGAAGTTACAACTGTGAACCTCATTAATCTGCTAGCACAGGGTCGTGGTGCAGAGCCCCATCTCTGACAGAATATGGGCTGTTGGTCAGAACAAGAGCTGCAGACAGTCACAAAAATTCCAATGCAAGTGCTACCAGAGCCCCATAGGAGGAGAGAAGGGAGCAGCTCCTGCAGGGCTGTGCCCCTGGCAGGGTCTGGTAGCCCTGAGCCCCCTGTGGTGGGACACTGTGGCCCCTGGAGCCCCCGGAGCCCCCAGATCCCCTGGCGCCTTGTTGGGCCGGGCGCTCCCGCTTGGGATATTTTTAAAAAGGGTAAGAAAGGAGCTAAAGCCTGTAGGGGGGAGTCACAGGAAATAACACAAATATTTGTATAGAAATAGTAGGCTCTTGGCTGTTGTTCGGATCTGGAAATTATTAAAGGGTGAAGACAAACATCTGCCATCAATTAGCAAAGAGGAGGAATAACAAAAACTCCACTGTGTCACTGGAAGTCGAGGCGCTGGTGTGTGTTTCCTCCCTGGTTTGAGTGCCGGTGTGTTCACCTCTGCTGAAACCTTGCAGAACATTGGCTTTGGTGAGCGTGGAGCTCTTGTGGGAGACTCAGAGAGGATTGAAGGATCTTTGGGTCTGAAGCCCTTGGTCTGCACGTCACTACCTGGCTGCTAAATTGTGTCACAGGACACAAGAGGGGAGGAAAAGTGCCTATTCCTCATATGGATGAGGGTGCTCCTTGTTTGTTCCTTTACATCAGTGTCCTGCTGCAAACCTGGCTGCTTCTTAAGATCCTGGTGCCCAAATCCTGTAGACACTCAGCTGGGGAGGTAAAAGCCCTCATAGGATCTTAGGAAAGTCAGGGGTGGTTCAGTTTGGGGTGCCCCTGTCCATGTTCTGCACCTCAGTCCAGAGGGAACAGGGTGGCTTGGGAAGTCATTATTTTGCAGAGTCCTGTCCACAGATTGGAGACCTCCAAGATGGTCAAGTCCAGCCTTTGACTGAGCACCACCATGCCCAGTAAATCACGAGCACAGTCCTCCCTAGCAGCGTGGGAACCTCTCACAGCCGGGCTTTTCCCCACAGACTCCTTCGAGCTGTGGGGCCTTGGGCATCTTGGGGGGGCAGTTCTCACCCTGCTGTTCTCCCTGCAGAGTGCCCTGAGGGGACATTTGGGGCGGGCTGTCGGTGGCCCTGTGCCTGTGGAGGAGCTCCCTGTGACAGGAGCACGGGGCAGTGCCACTGCCCGCCCGGCTGGATGGGACACGACTGCGGCCAAGGTGAGCAGAGGGAGGGGTTCAGCTGTAGAGCTGATATTTTCCTTTTGCTAAAATTAGTTTCAGAAATATGAAGTGCAATTAGAATAATCTTTGTGAAAAATCAGAAAAAGTTCTGCTTTTGATGGTAAGTTTTAAACAACAGCCTGGGCCAGCCCCGCTCTGCTGTCGAAGCTGAGGGAAGCACAATGCAAAAGATGAAGATATTTTCAGTTGTTGCAGTCCTTAACACAGGAGAGGAGTCTTCCTTTACCAATGTGTGTTTTTAATTGCCTTCACCAGATTACTTCTTAACTGCTGGAAAACTAGAGAATCTGAAATTAAAAGCATTTTCCTGGTTAAACATTATTACAGCAGCTGGAAGGTATTAGTCACATATAGATGTCCTGCTCTGAAGAGTTTGGCTGAGCAGTAAAACCACACATGCACAGTGCTTACCATACATTTCGAGCTGCCTTTTTTTCCAGGCCCTGGAGCAGCTTAGGAGCAGTTGGAGGAGGATTCTTGCCTTGGTTTTAGCAGTTCTTAGCCTTTTGCTCCTCCTTTGCAACTCACAGCAGGTCTGGGAGCACTGACGTGCTGTCCGTGGTGTGACGGCAGCTGCAGGGACCCTGTGCCAGCAACACCATTTCCCAGCAAGAAGCCCTTGGAGCTCCCCACGAGTGGATGCAAATCCAGAATTGGCATGAAAGTGCTGGAGTGAGCTCAGAATAGCACTTACCAAGGGCTCACATGCTGTTTGTGGAACAAGCAAAGCCATGCCGTGCTTGCTGGTAGCCACGTGTTACTGAACAAAAGTCCACGTCTGGTCTGAAGGAGAAAGGAAACCCAGAAAACAGACTTTTCCCTCTCCCACCTCAGCTCTGATGCCAATGCTGTGTGTGCTCTCTCTGTGCCCGTGCTCCAGCCTGCCCTGGGGGTCGCTGGGGGCCGGGCTGCCAGGAGATCTGCCCCGACTGTGCCAACGACGCCCGCTGTGACCCCACCACAGGAACCTGTGTGTGCCCGCCTGGCTACACTGGCCAGCGCTGCCAGGATGGTGAGTGTGGGCTGCAGCAGGTCCCCCACCTGCAGTGTCCATCTCCAGCTGGAATGGGGGGTGTTTTGGTTTTGACCTGGAGCACTCACTCCAGCGAGCAGAGCACCCAGCAATCGCCCAGGCACTGCTGCACTCAGCAGAGCAGGCTGAGCACTGTGCACGTCTCTGTCACCTCATTTGTTGGGACAGGGGCTGGGGGCTTCCCTTAAAGTCCCTCTAGTCCCATCTCCACAGAGATTCTTTCTATGTCAGCAGACAGGGAGGCAGAAGGGTTCACTGTCCTGTCCAGCCCAGAGCTGAGCACCCACACTCAGCAGTGCTGTGGCAGTGCCTGTGGCTCTGCCCAAGCACCGCGGTGCCCTCGGGTCTGTCAGGATGGGGTTCCAGCAGCCCTGTGCACTCAGTCCCTGTTTCCCTTGGCAGTGTGTCCGCCGGGCTGGTTCGGCTCCGGCTGCCAGCTGAGCTGCAGCTGTGGGAACGAGGGACATTGTCATCCAGTGACAGGGATGTGCAGCTGCCCGCCTGGCTGGATGGGGCACAACTGTCAGAGAGGTACAGCATCACTCCTGGACCACCCTGACTTGTGCCAGTCTACGTTGTCATTGCTCCATTCTCATCCTTGTGCTCTGCCTCTGCCAGGGAAATCTGTCTGAAATCCTTTCCTTTTCTTTGCTCTGTCCAACCGGTGCCAGCTGGTGCAGCAGGCTGGTTTGCATTCACATCAAGTGTGAGCCAGCTTGGCACCCGCTGTCCCTGTCCCCCTGGGCTCTCTGGGGACCTCCAGCTGTGTTTGTGCCCAAGGGAAGGTTGTGACGGGCGGGAAGGCAGCGCTGTGCCCGCTCCGTGCTCTCAAGAGAGGCTGAGCAGGTGGGGTGCACAGGTGATGGGGGGTTCCTCCTGTGTTCCAGCCTGTGACGTGGGGCACTGGGGCCCTGACTGTGCCCACACCTGCAACTGCAGCAACAGCGACGGCAGCTGCAGCGCCGAGACGGGGCAGTGCCTGTGCGAAGCCGGGTACACGGGCAGCCGCTGCGAGCAGAGTGAGTGCTGCCCTGTGCCCCCTTACACCCAGCCAGCTGCTGCAGAGCTGTGGGCCAGGGAAAGGCATCAGCTCAGCCCAGTGCCCCTGTCTGGGCTGTGATGCTGTCCCAGTCCTGATGCCAGACTGGCTCCGTCCCGAGGGTGGTGGGGTGATGTGGGCATGTATCTGTAAGGGGCAGGGTAGAACCCACTGGTCCTTGTGAAAGAGCAGCTGCCAGATACTGTCACTCCATTCAGAACCTGATCCCCTGCAATAGCACAGCTCCCCTGGGACCCTGGAAAGGACAGGCTCCTCAGTCTCAGTTCCTTCTGCTTTCCAGAGTGCCCAGAAGGATGGTTTGGGCTGAGCTGTCGGCACCAGTGTCAGTGTGACAACGGGGCAGCCTGTGACCATGTCAGCGGGGCCTGCACTTGCAGCCCAGGCTGGAGAGGAACGTTCTGTGAGCATGGTGAGTACCTGCACCCAGGGACCACAGCCCACACCTCCATCCCACAGGGTTTGTGCTCCCTGTCTGACTTCACTGTCCTGTTACAGCAAAGAGAATCCCTCAGGATGGTCATGTGGTGAACCACAGGTCTGCAAGGTGCTGTCTCTGCTTCTAATTCTGGAGGGAAAAGGGCTAGGAAAAGAAAAAAATACTAACAAAACGTAGAAGGAGGGAATGCAGTGGATACACAGCTGCCCTGGTCCCTGTGTGTACATGTTGCACACAGGATCTTGGAGCAGCCGCTTGGAAAGGTCTCTGGTGCAGGGATCCTGCTCCCCCAACAGCCTGTGCGGCCTCTTGGTGGTCAGGAACCTCATGGCATTGCTCTCCTGATCCACCACAGCTCTGTCCTGTACCTGGAATGTCCAGAGTGGATATGGATCTCATATCTGCTGCCCTGCCAGGGGAAAGCCCTTCCCAGTGACCATCACACCAGTGCAGCCTTATATGGGCCAAAAAGGCCACAAAAAGCACCTTTTCCTGCTGGGAGGTTTCCAGCTCTGTGTAGTCATTTTGTGAGGATTTCTCCTTTGTTTTCCACAGCTTGTCCCGATGGATTTTATGGACTGGAGTGTCAGCAAACCTGTGACTGCCTGAATGGTGCCCACTGTGACCCTGTGACGGGCCAGTGCCAGTGTCCCCCCGGCTGGACTGGCCCCCGCTGCGGCCAGGGTGGGTGTGTGTGGCTGGGCACCCACCCTCTGTGCTGGGGTGGGGTGGAGAGAGGCAGAGCTGCTGTATGAGGGGGTCTTATGGTGCACAGTGTTGGTATTAGAAGGTCATTGCCTGTAGGACACATTATTTCTCCATAGCACCATAAGACCCCCCTCATACAGCAACCCTGCACCAGCGTTGGGTCCTCTCCCTGCCCCTGGGATGGTTGGGGGGAGCTTGGCTGCTGTAATTCCCACCTGCTGCCTCACAGTCCTGCCTGCTCTGCTCCCCCTCAGCGTGCCAGGAGAACAGATATGGCCAGAACTGCAGCCAGACCTGCCACTGCTTCAATAATGCCACCTGCAGCCACGTCAGCGGCCGCTGCCTCTGCGCTGCCGGCTGGACAGGACCTACGTGCCAGCAAGGTAATGCTTCCCCAGCCAGCCTCTTCCCCTGGCAGCCGTGCAGGAATGCCATTCCCCAGGGTGGGTGGAGTGCCATTCCTGGGCTGCAGTGCCACTGCCTCTTACCTGAGCTGGTGAAATAGCAAATGTCATTTGTGGGCAGCCGAGCAGCCTCAGGGGGTCGTGGGCTCCTCTCCCTGCAGCAATAACGGTGTTGATTTGTGTCAGGCCATCCACCCATGGCTCTGGTGGCTGCTGCAGTAGGGTGCCTGCCTGGAGCTGTACCCTGACTGGCAAGTTTGTCCTCCTTTTCCCTCAGCCTGCCCCGTGGGTTCCTATGGTGAGAACTGCCTCCAGCGCTGCCTCTGCCAGAACGGCGGCACGTGTGACCCGGCCACGGGGGTCTGTGCTTGCCCCGCGGGCTGGACGGGGCTGGCCTGCGAGCTGGGTGAGGAGCAGCCAGGAAACCAGCCCTGGGGCAAACGTGTCCTGCTTGGGATGGGTTTTGCTGGGAGGGCTAGGGGTGGGGTGCAAGGGGCTGGTGGGTGCGCGGTGCTTCCCGTGTGAGGGGGGTGGCGGGTGCTGGGCTGGTTGGTGGGAGCTGGGACGGTGGGTACCAGGACAGTGTCTCACCCTGTGCCTCTGCCAGCCTGTGCCCAGGGGCAGCACGGGACCGACTGCCAGCAGCTCTGCGAGTGCCACCACGGGGGGCTCTGCGACCACCGGACAGGGCAGTGCCTGTGCCAGCCCGGCTGGACGGGGGACAAGTGCAAGAGCCGTGAGTGGGGCACGGGGGGCCTGGCCGTGGGCATCAACGGCTGGATCAGTACAAGGAGGGCCTGGGGGCCAGGGAGGGTTTAAGCAAAGGCATAAAATTCAGATTTAAGCACTGCAGAGAGCTGCCAGGTGCCCTGGTTTTGCCCACTGCTGTGCTTTCTCCTTCCGTAGAATCACAGAGGGGTTTGGGTTGGAAGGGACCTTAAAGGTCCTCCAGTTCCAACCCCATCTAGTTCCTTTCCTCTGGGGGCTGTCCTGAAAGTGGTGGTGCACACACAGAGGCTGCACAGCAGCCTGTGACAGTGCTGGTGGGAGAGGGATGGGGTTCCCAAGGGCCCAGAGCCCCAGGCATCAGTTCCTAGGAGGGCTGAAGGCAGGGCAGCAATCCTGCATGGTGAAACCTAAATGCCAAGTGAGGATCTTCCTCTCTCCCGTTTATTTTAAGGGTAGCAGAAGATCATTTCCTTTCTATTCTTCCTTCCACATGTCCCTGTATCACACTGACCCTCAGGGCCTGGATTCAGTCCCAAGCCCCAGTAAATCATTACATCAGTCCCTCGGTGGCTCCTGTGCCTGTGTATCCTTAGAGGTGACACACACCCTGGCAATCCCTTCCAATGAGGAAGTGTTGAAAAGGCTCTTGGCCTTCAGAGCAGCAACAGGGACTTCATCACGTATCAGCACACCAAGAAGAGGGCCACAGGCTTCTTCCCTTTCAGGAGTCATGATACCTCCTGGCACATCCTTATATTTGGGTGTAAAGTGCAGTGCCAGCACTTGCCAGCTGAAGTCTGGCACAAGGGAGCTGCCACCAGCCACTCTCAGGTTTCCTGCAGGGAATGTTTTTCCCTTCAGGAGGCTGTAAACAGCCTGCCTGGCAGCTGAGGCTTGGCCACACAACTCACCTCACTGGATCCTGCAGCATTCCAAGGCCCAGCATCCCCTCCCAGCATCATCACACACTTCCAGAACCCCACACCTACAGCTCCCAGCAGCAAGGTCCCTCAGCACCAGGCAGTGATAAGCAGTTCTATAATTTCTTTCAATATAAATTAATGAAAAACTCCACCCAAAATGCAGAAATTATATTATTTTTTAAAAAACCTAAGCTGGAGTCCTGTCCTTGTCCTGTGTGAGCACACAGGGACAGACACCACTGAGGTCTGTGCCTACAGAAACTGCTGGCAAAAAGCTCCCATGTCACTTTTTTTGGGTGTAACTTGTGCTCTTTTCTGTTTTCATCCCTGAAGCTTGTCCAGAGGGGCGGTTTGGGGCACGCTGTGAGGAGCTCTGTGACTGTGGGGACAGTGTCTTGTGCCACCACGTCACCGGCGCTTGCGACTGCCCCCGTGGCTGGAGGGGCCGGCGCTGTGAGAAGGGTGAGGAACATCTCTGGGCAGGGGGAACCCAGGGAAACTGAGGCTCCTACAGAGCCTCTGGTGGGAGGGAAGCTTCATTTTTAACAAGAATTACAAATTGTGGCAGAACATTTTGAGGCTGTGACACGAGATGCTGCTGGGCTGGCTTGGCACTGTGGGCGAGCACCGGGGCAAGAGCTGCCCCTGGGGCTCTGATGCCTTTCAGGCATTGACCACAACTGAAGATCCAGGCACGAGGCTCACATCCCCATGTTTGTTTTCCCACAGCCTGCCTGCCAGGTTCCTTTGGGAAGAACTGTGCCAGCCACTGCACCTGTCCCCTGGGAGTGCCCTGCCACCATGTCACCGGCCAGTGCGGCTGCCCCGCGGGATTGACGGGCTCTGGATGTGAAAAACGTACGGGGATGGCAGCGACCCTCTGCCAGCTCTGCTGACGGGCTCTGGGAACTGACGGGTCAAGCAGCTCCTACAGAAAATACAGGGGGGCAAAGAAGAGCGAGAGCTGTGCCAGGGAGCAACTCCCAGTCTGGCAGCTGGGTGCATGCCTGCGGAATGTTAGCGGGGCTGAGCGAGCCAAGTGGGAAATCAGAGCTGGGTATTTATCCAGAGGATTAGCAATAAATCAGTATTAAAAGGAGCTCCTGTGGGTATGAGCAAGTCTGGAAGAGACAGAGGCATGTGAGCACATTCCTTACCCAGAGGACGGGGCTGGATTTGCTGTGCCCGTGTGTGGAGTTTGCGGAAATGTGAGGGCAGGTAGGGCTGGCACAGAAAATGGCATCTAATGCCTTTAAGTACTTGGTTTTCCTTTCAATCCAAGTCTTTCCTGGAGTCAAGGAAGCTTTTACCTGTTGGTCCCTTTGCTTTTTGGGTGGCAGAGAACTTTAGCTGCCATAAAAGGCTCCCTAAATCCTGACTAAAAAAAAAAAANGCCTTGCACAGTGGGGTGGGATAGCTCCTGACCACCTTGCTGCCCCCTCTCCTAACAGCCTGCCTGCCTGGAACCTTTGGACAGGGCTGTGCTCAGATCTGCCAGTGTTCTGGAGCCAGCCAGGAATGTCACCCTGTCACCGGTGCCTGCATCTGTGCCCCCGGCTTCCATGGCCCCACCTGCCAGCTGGGTGAGTCCTGCTCCAGTCCCTCTGTGTCCCTTTTGCAGGGGGTCCCATCCTGAAATCCTGGTGCTGTGAGTGATGGATGTGTGTGTGTGAGTTCCTGCAGTTGAGTTGTGGAGCTTTGGAGCTGCTCTGTGTGACAGAGTGGGGTCACAGCTCCAAGGACAGTGCCAGCCTGGCACAGACCCGCTCCCAGCAGAGCTCTCTGCCTCCTCTCTGGGGAACCAGCCGTCCGAACACACCTGCTGGATTTTCCTGGCATGTCTGAACCTCGAGCTGCATTTTTAGACACAGAGGCTGCTGTTTCTTCTCCCCCCAGAGTGCTCCCCTGGGTGGTACGGCCGTGACTGTGAGAGGCCGTGCCAGTGCCAGAACGGGGGCCGGTGTGACACCACGACAGGGATGTGCCACTGCCCGCCCGGCTACATCGGCGCCGACTGCGGCATCGGTGAGTGCCGGCTCAGCCGGAGGGGTGGGGGCCGTGGGAGCCTCCTCAGGGGGAGGTGAGTGCTGGGAGCTCTCCCACTTCCCACATGCCCAGCCCTGCTTTGGCCTGATTCCTCTCCAGGATGTCCCCCCGGCCGCTACGGGCAGGACTGTGCGGGGCTGTGCTCCTGCGGCGCCGGCGCTCCCTGTCACCCCGTCACCGGAGACTGCGCTTGCCCACCCGGCAGAGCTGGGCCCACCTGTGAGCAAGGTAAGCATCAGCTGGGGGCTCGTGCCTCAGGACAAGCAGGCACTGCAGGCAGCGGGTTGGGAAAGGTCCTGAGAGGGAACTGACTGCTTTGCCCTGAGATCTCTGCTCGTGGTCCCTGTGCCCACCACCACTGCCTCTTGTCCCACAGGCTGTGAGAAGCACCAGTATGGGGTGGGCTGCCAGCAGACCTGCTCCTGCCACAACGGGGGCCTCTGTGATGCAGCCGACGGCTCCTGTTCGTGTGCACCTGGATGGACGGGGAAATCCTGTGAATTAGGTAAACCTGACCTGGATGCATCGCCCTGCACCAACCAGGAACTGCGGAGCTTGCTCTGTCTGTTCCATACTGGGCCCAGTTTCTGTTACCCACCGGTGCCTGGAGTGCCTTATCCTGGCTCTCTGAGTGCAGCTGTGGGGCTGTTGAGCAGCTCTGCCCCTCCCTCTCCCCTGCAGAGTGCCCGCCGGGAAGGTTCGGTGCCGACTGCCAGCTCCAGTGCCCCTGCCTGCACAACGGCACCTGCGACCCGGGGACGGGCACCTGCCGCTGCCCCGCGGGGCACTACGGGCCCCTGTGCGAGCACAGTGAGTGGGACAGTGGGAACACCTTCGGCTTTGGGCAGGGCGCAGTTCCTTAAAGCTCATCTGGAGAGCAGGGCTGTGGGACACGACTCTGAGACACCAGTGGGCTCTTCCTTTTCCACTGGTATTTTCAGCAAACCCTGCTTCTGAGCTCTGCATGACCCCACAGGCGCAGCGGTGCCATCCCAAGGCAGCTGGGCACACATGGACCTGGTGCCCAGGGGCGCTGGGCACTGAGCAGACGCTGCAGAGCTGAACGTGGTGCTCTGTGACCGCGGGCACCTCTCAGGGAGAGAAGCTCACTGCTTCTCTCTGCTGGGCTCACCGAGGCTCTGCTGCAGCTCGGCTCAGTTCCACCCACCAATCTCTCTCTCTCTCCATCCCAGGCTGTCCCGCGGGTTTCCATGGAGTGGGCTGCCGGGAGCGCTGTGACTGTGAGCACGGGGTGGGCTGTGACCCGGCCACCGGCCGCTGCCTGTGCCCTGCTGGGCTCCAGGGCGAGCGCTGCCACGCAGGTACCACCCCCCTCCTGCCCCTTCCCGGTGGGACCCCGAGGGCTGAGCTCGAGGGCAGGTGCTGTATCCCACCTCTCCACCAGTCTGCAGGGAAGGCACGTACGGTGAGGGGTGCCAGTGGCTCTGTGACTGTGCTGCTGATGTGCCCTGTGACCCGGCCACGGGGCAGTGCTTGTGCCCACCCGGGAAAACCGGCCCCACGTGCGCTGCAGGTGAGCTGAGCCACAGAGGGGCAGGGGAGGGAGGGGACTGTGTGGGATGGGGAGGATAGTAAGCTTGAAACTGTCTTAAAATGAATGCAGATCCCCTTTTGTTAGAGCTGAATTCTCATGGAAGGGATCTTCATTCTGGTGTGTGTCCCCTCATGGAGCAGGAGGGCACCTGAACAGCAGCACTCACCTCTCCAGATCTGAACACAAACACTCCTTCAGCCTCCAGAGCCCTTGTTGTTAGATCAAAAGGCTGAGCATGAAAGACAGGAGGAACACCTTGTTTTCCTGGGGATGCCCTAATGTGTCACCTGTGTCACCAGCGTTCAAGTG
Organism: Pachyramphus minor; assembly: GCA_013397135.1. Lineage (NCBI taxonomy): Eukaryota > Metazoa > Chordata > Aves > Passeriformes > Tyrannidae > Pachyramphus > Pachyramphus minor. The sequence continues at coordinate 860,998 of VYXB01001646.1, forward strand.
CAGGCTGGCAGGGGGGAGGGCAAAAAGCTCTCTGCCCTGTTCTGCTCCCAGCCTCCCCTGCAAGCTCTACCTGCTGCCTCCCGGGAAAGGTCTGAGCATTCCCGCTTGGCTGCTGCCACAGGCACAGGCCTGAGCAGCTCTGTACCCTCTGTACCCTCTGCAGACTGCCAGCCCACCCACTTTGGGCCTGACTGCCACCTGCCCTGCCAGTGTGCCCCCAGCAGCTCCTACTGCAATGCTCGGAACGGGCAGTGCCTCTGCCTCGACGGCCACACGGGCCCCACGTGCCGGGAAGGTAAATACAGCAGGAGCCAGAGGCTGTGCCTGCTGGGGAACCCACTGCAAACCTCTGGGGAGCTGTGCCTGTGCTCCCAGGGTCAGCCCTGTGCAGGTTGTCACAGCCAGGACTGACCCATCCCATTTCCCTTCCAGCCACACAGTCCCTGGCACCCACCAGGTCCCCACCACCCCTGGAGGGGCTCTGGCTGGCCGAGCATTAGATCCTGTTCCTGGGATTGCTCCCTCAGTGGGACCAAGCAGCCACCTGAAGAAGCCAATGACCTGTTAAGGAACTCACTTATGAGCCATGTGAGCAGCTTTCATCTCCTCACAGCCCCAGCTGCTGCTTTTGGGGTTGTCTGAGCGAGGCTGAAGTGCCCAGTATAACCAGTTCACTGTGCCAGCACGGGCTGGCCGTGAGGACACGTGTGCCAACACCAGTGCAGGCCTTCAGCCAGAGACCAGAAGGACCAGTTCAGAAGGGATCAGTTCTGGTCAGGGGACAGTGGACTTTGGCAGCTCGTGACACATCACTGGCCTTCATCTTCTGGGTGCTGGGCTTGGGGAGGGGGCTGAAATTGTGGACCAAATCAGGTATTTATGCACCAATATTTATGGGAAGCTGCACCACAGCGTTGTCAGGACTGATGGCTGACTGTGCCCAGCTCTCCTGGGCTTGGGCCTCCTGTGGATGTACTGCCTCACTTGAATTATTTTTTTAACTTTGAATTTGCAGTGGTGTTTTACTGTAAATAACTGTTTGCTGTGGGGGAACGTGCTGGGCTCCTCGCCCACAGTGCAGACTGTGCTGGAGCCTGTTTATCATGCCAGGAGTTTATCAGCCCATGGAGCTGCCCGTGTCACCTACTCCACCAAAAAGGAAGCTTAAGTGTGGTAATCAAAGATACCGTGTGGAGACAAAGCACTTCAGCACCTGGTCAGTGCAAGTCCCTGTTGGAGTGTCCTCCCCCAGCCCTGGACCTGGAGTTACATTCTAGTCATAGCCAGGGGGTGGGGAGGGGAGACAGGCAGGAAAAGCAGCTGGCTCCTGGCTTGGTGATGGGTGTGGAGTCATGGCAAAGCTTTGGCTGCCACCTACAGCAGCAGGGAATGCCCCCACTCCAATGCCAGCACTCCAGTGCCACCACTCCAACACCATCACCATGGCCAGGGCTCCCACAGCCCCTGAGCCCAGCCCCTCTGTCTGTCTGTTTGCACAAAGCTCTTGGGCAAATGAAGCCTGAGAGCTGACACTGTCAGAGGAACCCTGGCTCTGCAGAGGGGAGGGACAGCCCTGTCCCATCCCACTCCATCTCATCCCAGCACAGCCCTGCCCAGGCACTTGGCCTTTAAATTATTCCCACAGGGGCCAACTGAAAATAATAAAAGAATTGTTTCTTTTCCTGATGGAATTTATTTTAATCTGTATATAACTTGTAATTTTGGGCTAATTCCTTTCTTATTTTATTTCTTCCTTAACAGTATTTTTTGCATTAGGTATCATTCTTGTGAAGAAATAATGTTAATATAAGTATGTAGTGAAGGACCAAAATTGTGTTGTTAAGGTTGGGTGTTGGATGATGGATAACCAGGAAGATTTTTGTCCATGTGCCAAATGCCCCCAGATCAGTCCTGCCAGTCGTGCTGCCAATTCTCCAGACAATCATCCCTTGGGTTCCCTTTGCCTTGAAGTGCCCGGGGTTGGAGGAAGGTTCTAGTGATTGCCTTGGCTGGTTGGGAACCAGCACCAGCTCCCCCAGTGCAGGAGGAGGAGGAAAACCACTCTGCCTCAATGGCCCTGCTCCAGGAGAACATGAAAATGGCCCTAATTGTGGGGACAGATCCATCCCATCCTGCTCCAGCATGAAGCTGAGCTGCAGCTCTGTGACTCCTGGAAGCTTGGAGCAAACCATGTGTCTGAGCATGGGACTGCAGCAACCCTGTACGTGTATTTTTATATAATGTTTTTTCCTGTTCATATTTCTTAATACAAACTGTTTCCTCTTTTCATGTTTTGTCTCTCTTTTGATTTTATCTCCTTTAATTTAGCACTGATGAAAAATGTTAATTTCTCCACAGTTAAGGGAAATAAACAGCCTGGCTGAGTTTTTATTTAACTTGTCTCAGACAAATAAGTACACCTGAAACCTGCTCCAGGTGACAGCAGACTGTTAGTCAGGGGCTCTGGAGGGTGTTTCCTGAGATGCACATCTATATTTGAGAACATGCAGAGGCCACAGTGATGCCACCAGCAGAATGAAGCTTCTTTTGAGGGTTTATGTAGGACAGTCTGGCTCCTTGGAAGTGACACAGAGCTGTGCCCAGGGAACACGCCATTCAGTGGGATCCAGGAATTTATTGTTACCCCTATTAATCCTTTAACAGTTTGATCAGAACGATGATTACATCCATGCTGCCCCTGTGAATCCAGAGTTGGCAGTGTGTGGGGCTGTCTCACCCCAAAATCGTAGCTGCCCTGTCCCCTGCACGGGGTGGGAGGGGCTGAGTGTGGCTGAGCCCCTGCCAGAGCCCCCTCCCCACCTGGGGAGGAGGGAAAGGCAGGTGGGAGCTGCAGCATTGCTCCTTGCCAGGCCCCTGCTTCCCCCTCTGCCTGCAGCATCCCATTCCTGGCCCCAGAGCTGACTCCATGGGAACAACTCTGGCATCCAGTAGTTTAGCATCACCTCACCTGTGGAGGTCACAGCTGTGCCCAGAGGGACCAAGAATTATTGGGAGGAGAGAGAGAAGGAAAAAAAAAAATAGCAGCAGGGAAAACTGGGTCAAGGAATAAGCTGGGCATAGATTTAAGTTCCTAAAAATTCCTGGTTCGGGTGTGATCTCCCTTGACCCAGCCCTCCCCACGCCAGCTGTGCAGCCGCTGGCTCAGGTGACAGCACGGACGGGGATGGCAGCACGGGCACCTCACCGAGCCCAGAACAGCCACAGCCTTTTCTACCTGAGCCAACTCCTTGGCTGCTCCTGGAGCCTGTTCCAGGTCACCAGTGCCAGCGGTGCCGGGAGCGCTCGGGCACCGCGTCCCACGGGCAGGAGCTGCTGCCACGGCCGGTACAAAGAGCAATCCCGGGGCACCAGATCTGCCACCCCAGACACACACAGCTCCAGGCAAAAGGCTCTCTGCTCCCTTCTCACCGTGGGCTCAGTCTGCAGAGGTGTGGAGGTCCCCAAGCAGACCCCCGAGGGGTCTCTCCGGCTCTCAGCCTACACGTCGGTCTCGATCCGCAGCCGCTCCATCCGGCGCACGTTGCCCTCCACGGCCGTGCGGCTCGTGATCTGCCGGGCACAGCTCTGCGGGAACCAGCCCCGCGCCCCGTCCCGGAGCCGCTCCCCCCAGCACCACCCTGCGGGGAGAACACAGCTGACAGCGATGAGGAGGAACCACGGCTCCCACAGAGGTGCTACAGGGAAAGCTTGGCTGGGGAGGAGGTTTCTGGTTAACTGCCTGTTCTGGGGTGTATTTCTCTGGCTTCTGAGGTCTCTTCCAGCCACAGCCTGCACACTGGAGTTACCCCTAATGAACCCAGCAGCTGCCCATGGCAGTGCCACCCCTGTCAGCCCCTGGGGCCCACTGACACCTGCTGGGACACAGCACCAGCTTCCTGAAAACTTCTGCAATGGCTGCAGTCCCAGTTCATGGGGGTCCCTGAAGGCTCCCCCCACCCAGCTCTGCCAAGGTCAGCCTGTCCTGGCTGCAGCTCCGCGCTCGCTGACACTCACCGTCCTCTGCCCCCAGCACCAGGACCACGTCTGCCTGCTGCAGGGACAGCTCATCTGCCTCCTTGGCCAGGTAGGCACGGGTGATCTCCACCTGGCTCAGGTCTGTGGAGGACAGGGGACAGCAGGGACCAGTGAGAAGGCACAGCCAGGAGCCACAGCCTGGCACTTGTGGCCAGCCCCCTGCTCAGCTGTGACCCCCTGGCTGCCCACCCCAGCACAGCACACTCCCTTCTTGTCCCCGCCCCTTATCCCTCCCAGTTTGTCAGATCTCCTCTTACAAAAGCTGAAGGCATTCCTGGAATTCCACTGTGCCTCCCAGGAAACGTATTTAAGGTTAATTGTGACTGATAACTTAATGTGAGGCAACTCCTGAGGAACAAGGCATGGCACTGGAGTTCTCCTCTCCATCAGCAAGTGTGTCCTCAGCTCCTTTTCCAGCAGGAGCAGAGAACAAGGCAGAAACCTGTGCCTGCAATGCTCCAGTGTAACAGGTAATCCTGGCAGAGCCAGGTATGTGGTACCTCCTTTGGGAGTGGTGTCAGGCTTCTCCTTCTCTCGGTGCATCAGTGCTGCAATCCAGCGGGCCCGGTCACTCCTACCAGAGGGAAAGCCCATATCAGAGAAAGCCTTAGGACAGCACCCCTGCTGCCAGCAGTAGCTGGGACATTCCCAGCAGGATGAAGGCTTTCCAGGGGAGTCAGACTGGACAAGCATTTGATTAGAGCATTAAATGTAAAGACACATCACAAGCTGTGCACACAGCCCACATGCTTTGCTTCGTTTGGACAGGGGAAGCTGATGTGGGAATTATACAGGAAACCTAAGGGGGAGAAAGAAACAGAGCTGGGGAGAAGCCTGTGCACATCTCCCTGTCTGGGAGGAAGAATGGGGAGGGAAAAACCCACAGAAGCCTCGGGAGACTTCCAGGGCACAGTTCATCCTACAAGCCAGAGTGGGCCCCCAGGGCAATCCCAGTGGGCCACTCACAGTGTCTCTGCTGACAGCACGATCTCCTCCCGCCGGCCCTCGCTGTCCTTCTCCAGCACCACCCGGAGCAGGTGCCCGCCAGCCTTCCCAGGAGGAGGGGACGGTGGATCCACGCTCTCCACCTTCTCCACGGTGACCTGGTCCAGCCTGGCGTAGTTCATCACCGTGTAGTTCTCCTCGCTGTGGCACAGGCAGGGTCAGTGCTGGAGCCATGCGGGGTCCGAGCCCCTCCCGGCTCCGAGCCCGGCAGATGAGGCTCAGCGGCACTGCCGGAGCAGCTGCCACAGCCAGGACATGAGGACAGGCACACCCTGGAGCCCAGGGTGGGCCACGGCCCTGGGCACTTGCACAGAGGCAAACCCGAGGGCAGCAGGACTGGGCACTCCCCGTCTGCCTGACAAAGGGCTGCCTCGAAATGCCACATGTGCGGAATCACGAGCATTTCTCAGGCGTGTGCTGCTCTGGAACTGGAGATTTAAACCCCTAGTTGTTTTCCAGGGAAAGGAAGGGCCCTCCTCCCAGCCTTACCTCTTCTTCTTGGTGATGATCAGGACGTCGTTGAACAAGAAGAGGTGGCAGAGCCGGCCGGCACCGCGGCGGAAGATCCCCCCCTCCTCCGAGAGCAGCAGGTACAGCTCCCCCCGCTTCAGCAGCCAGCGGGACACGGAGATCAGCGGGAAAGGCTGAAACAGGACCAGGAGAAGGCTGACTTACTGCCTGTTCACCAGCAGCAGGCAAAATCAAGTCAAGAAGTGAGCCTGCAGTGGCCACTTGGGACGGACACACCACATGTTTTTTAGCATCTTTCCCAGAAGACTTTCCAGGAGCCGCATGGAAAGCGGAGCAGCCCTGCAGCCTGCTCCAGCACACCCCTGAACTGCAACAGCAGGTGACAATGTCATGGCTTTTCTCCAGCCCTTCAGAAAGCTGCCTGCATCTGGCAGTCCAGTCAAGGCTTCCCAGAAGGATTCCCAGGACAGGCCTGACCTGCCTGAACAGCACACCTCAAAAGACTTCCTGCCACCACTTCCACAAGAGCTCACCTTCTTCTTCCCAAATTCCAGCTGTTTCTGCAGGGTGTACATCTGCTCTGTCCTCTCCATAGCCCGAGCTCCCTCATTGCAGCTCTTGACCAGCTGGGAAGAGAAAAACATCACAAGGGAAGCGGAGAAGGGTTGGATGCTGAGCCCATCCATCTGCTGCATCATTCCCAGTGCTGCCACCCTTCCCTGAGCAGGAGAGACAGCCAAATCCTGGCACAGGCTTCAAGCCAGGTTTGGGAAAAGGCAGTGGGATGCTCTCCAGGAGAGAGAGATGCCACATGTGCTCTGCCTGGAGAAGGACTAAAGTGAACCTGCACCAAAATAAAGCTTCACCAAGAAGCAACATGAAGAACAAGAATCAATCATCTGAGGAGAGGAGGTAAAGGCAGGAGGAGGGACAATCAGACAGAGGGGACGACACCGCTCGGATGCACGAGCGGGACAGACCAGGAGCACCCTGCCAAGAGCTGGTCTTCTGGGGGACAAAAGGAAGAGTCTCCAGTGGCACAATCTCTGTGGCCCATTGCCCTCTGTGACCAACCATCGGATGGGAAACCAGAGGGAGAGGAGATCCAGGAGCACAGACAGCGCACGGCTCACAACTGCCACCCATCCTGCACTCCACACTTGGCTCTCAGCTTCACTCACTGCCCTCGAGGGATCTTCCAAGAGGATGAGATTCATGGAGATGATGACACCAAAAAGAAGGACAAGGGTAGGCCAAAGAGGAAAGAAGAAAAGAGGCCAAGGAAAAGGTGAGAAGGGAGAAAAGGTGCTCATCCAGCACCTCCGCTGTTTGGAGCAGAGGAGTCTCAAAGGAACTGAGGCTGGGAGGAAACCGAGAGGCTGGAATGTCAGGGTTGGAGCAGCACACTGGAAGGCTGTGCTGGCAGGAGGAGAGGTGGAGACGTGGCAGCCTCACCTTGCTGATGGCCTTCAGAGCTCGGGTGGCAGCTCCGTACGCTGCAGTGCGTGCGTTTGTTTGCTGGCGGACAGTCTAGAATTCCAAGATAAGGCACTTTAGTGACACTGCCCCACAGGGAATGGTGCACCAGCTGCTTCCCTGGGATTTCAGGATCTGACATGGGCTCATTCCTGATGGTCAGCCTGGCAGAGGGACAGGCAGGTGGCCAGAGCAAGGTTTAACAGTGCTGGGAGCTGTGAACCTGGGTCCTGCCGGGGCTTTCATGTCTGGTAAGTGCCTGAACACCACTGGCACCCCAGCAGCACCCTGGCCCTCACTCCTGCAGCCACCACAGCCTGGGAGCAGTTACTGGAAATCCCATTCCAACAGCTTTGCTATTTAAAGCAGATTTCCATGAAGAATCCAAGACCTGCTTTCCCTTCCTGGGCTGCCTGACTACTCAACAAACAGCACACTGGTACCACCCCACCCTGGGACCCAGATATGGCACAAAGAACCTCAGGTTACTCAGGTGCGTGGCACCAAGACATGAAGTGTTATTCTCAGAGCTTTAGGCTGCACATCTGACACCCCCAAGAAAGAGACCACTCTGGATCTAAATCCTGAATACAGGCTCAGCATCCTGGCCTCAGCTCCCAAAGGGATGGAAGTCCAAGCAGAGGCTGTCCTGGGCTCCACAAACCAAAGAAGGGAGTAACAGTCACCTCTTCAGAGGAACCAAGCAATGCCACCATGTGACTACTTACATCTAAGAGCAGAGGAAGCCGTGTTACCCTCTGCATAGGGAGAATGAGAAATGAGATCATTGGCAGGCCTCCACACTCTGGTTTCCTTTCAATTTGTTTCAGGGTCTCTTTAAATAAGGGGTTTGTGGTTCTGGAACAGGACAAGAAAGCTCCATTAACTCTGTTCTTCTGTAAGTGAGGTTTTCCAGCATCTCTCCATGCACGGGAAATGCAGAGGGGTGACAGCACTGCCTCAGGTGCCCATTGTCACTCTGCCAGGCTCAGAGCACCCAGCGGGGTGGAAGAGGAACCAATCCCTCAGTGGGTGATGGAAAAGCACCCAAAGATAGATGGTGAGTCCAGCAAAAGGTGGTAAAGCCACAGATGTACCAAGAGTGGACTCGACCTGTACCACGAGCACGATCTGAACAGTCTCCACACGTGTCCCTAATGCACCACAGGAGTTACTGACCTTTGCAATCCCTGAAGCCCAGAGCCCCTGGGGGCAATGCCTTGTCCAGCCCAAGCCCTGTACTCACAGCAGCTTATCCAGTGTCCTCTGCTGATAGACTTCATTGGAGCAGTAACTGATGTAGGGATTGAAGTGGTTCGAGGCATGTTCTTCCACTATGTCACTGATGTCAGGGATCAGCAGGTTTTCCTGGTGGCGTTTCTCTAAGTCTTCAAAGAAGCTGAGGAGAGAAATTTAAACAACCTCACTACATGATTCCTTAGGGCCAGACTAACTGGGTGTTTCCCCTGCAACTTTTGCCCAGTTTTCCCAGGGGAGATGGGGCCCTGATCCCTTCTGGCAGGTCAGCTCCAGCAGCTGAGACATATTCCCCAGACACAGGCGCTTCCTCTCTTCCTGCACAGGGTCCCTCCTCCACTTGAGCTCTCCGTAGGATTAGTTTCTGCCCCACTGGGAAGCTGCGAGGCCTCAACGCCCCCACAGCCATTCCCAGGGCTGCTGCATCCTCCTCCTGCTGCTTTCCCATGTGGACATGGCTTGCCCAGCCCCCACTCCCGAAGTGTTTGCTCCCCAGCTCCCAGGGAGCACCTTCAACAGTGCAAGGGATGGTTGTTTTTACGTGACAAATAAAGGGAGCTCAGACTTCCCCCCAGGCCTGCCTGGTCCCAGCCCCTGCCGTGCCCCCACTTGCCTCGTGCTGACTGTCAGGATGTCTCCAATGTTGGAGAAGAGGTGGTGATGTTCTGTCTGGGTCATCGTCTCCTTCAGCTCCTCCGACCGCATGAAGTGGCCCACCAGGATGCTCAGGCTGTGCATGTAGGAGTACTCAGAAGTGATGATCTCAAACATTGCCTGGAAAGAGCAGGGCAGGGAAGATGCAACAGCACAAACTGACTGAGCAAAGGGGGGAACTAAAACCTGCTAAACCTTATTTACGTTCAGTTGGCACAAAGCCACTGGAAAGGACTTGGCTCCAACAGTTTGGTGTGTTCCTTGTATCACCTCCTGCACGGCCTGGCCAACACCAATAACCTCAGTGAGTTTCAGGATGATACTCAATTTTCATTGATAAGCCACAGCTTATTACACTGACAAAATTAACAATTAATAACAAAAATTAATGAAAAAATTAATGATGACTTAAGGTGTTTTCCCTTCCAGTGGCTATTTCCCATCAGCATCCTCTGGAGCTGCCTGTTTCCCCACCAAGCCCTTCCAGCACTGCCCAGTCCCAGAGTAGCTGGAAGCAGCAGCAGCACCATGAACTGAGCTGAACTGGAGCTGAGCTCAGCCCTGCTCAGAGCTGACCCCTGACACAGCCACGGTCCCACAGCCTGTGGTGTCACCCTGCACTGCCGGGCACATCCCAGCTCCTCTCACCTCCTGCCTCTTGCGCTCCTCGGGGCAGATCCTCTGCAGGATGCCTGCTTCCAGAACCTGCGGGACAGAGCCTGGGATGAGCAGGAATGATGGTCCTTGCACGCCCTCTAGTGCGGTCTGGGGCTCTGCCAGCCACCCCACTGCACAACCGCCTGGCACATCACCACACACCACCAGCATTGCCCATCATCACCCACACAGAACCTGTGTGTCCCAGCCAGGGCTGGACACCCCAGAACATCCCAGTGCAGAGACGAGTGCTGTGGAATTATGCCCTCACAGCTTTCAGACCTTGGGCTGGGGCTGGGCTGCTGCCCCTACCTCTGGTAGCTGGCTCCAGGTCACCTGTGCCGGGCGGTAGCTCTGCACCACGATAGCAGCACCCAGAGGGGATGGCTCCTCTGGGATGGATTCCTCCCGCCAGTCCTCGTCTGACTCATGGCTGACAGAGTTCAGCCCTCTCTCACGGATCTCCTGATACAGCCGGGGCTCTGCAGAGGAAAAGCCACGAGGTCAGCGTGGCCTCTCCCAGCCACAGCCCACAGCTTCTCTTCCCAGCACGGCTGCCTCGCCCCGCCAGCCACGAGCCCGGGCTGGCACCTCCCTGCCGAGGTTGGACTTTGCACAGCACTGATTGCCCAGCAGCTCCCACTCCCAACAGCCTTCTGCAGCCCGGGCACCGCACACCGCTCTCCCATTTTCCCTGGGATCCAGCTGGGAGCAGTCCAGCTGCAAGCACAGCAGCAACCCGAGTGTCATCCGCCCCGGGAGTGGGAAAGCAGGGCAGCAACACTCCACAAAAGCCATGGCCCCAGGCCAGGGACAAGCAGCAGCACACACGGGAAAGGGCCTTGAGGGCCTCAGCTTCACTGAGCAGGGCCCAGTGCCCCAGGAGCAGAGGGGACCTGCAGCACTCACGGTCCTTGAACGAGCCGCCGCGCTTCTGCACCCGCTTCCGCCCAAGGGTTCTCTGCAAGGGGAACAGGAGAACATGCTGTGGTTACTGCACTTCTATGTCCCTGGGAAAGGAACAGGGGGAGTTACCTGCACCAGTCAGCCCACACCACCCTGTTCTTTCAGCCTGCTTTTTGTCTGAGCTCTGTTTGCCTTCCCCAGGTGACTCAGCCTTCACCTCGCGTTATCAGGGTCACACTCTGTAGTTACACCACTGCCTGTCACATCTCCCTCGCACCTGGACTTTGCCTTCTCTGGAGTCTCCCTTTCCCCAGACCTGCTTCACCCATGTTTGTGTACAACTAGAGCCGCTCACCTGAGCCCCACCCTGCAAACACCCTGCAGCCACCTGCCAAGCGGCCCTGGAGCAGCCAGCTCCACTCCCCATGAGAGCCATGTCAGCTATTTCCACGCTCTCCAGGGACCTGCAGCATCTGTGGGTGGCATGGAGCTTCCCAAGGCAGCACTCATGTCACCAGGCTCAGCAAGGCCTGCCAGCTCCACAGCCCAGCAGAGCTGTGGGAGAAAGGCCTGGCAGATCCCCTGGCAGCACCAGGGAAGTGGGACCCCATCCCTGCCCGACAGCAACGGGGCGACAGCGGGTGCCAAACCCACCTTGTTCCTGCCGGGGCTGCGGTCGGGCAGGGCACTGCCCTCCTCTGACAGGGGCTTCAGTGAGGGGACGGCCTTCGCTGGCTCCGGCTCCGCGCCCAGGCCCTTCATGGCCGCGCGGTAGGACATGTTCCTCAGGTTGCGCTTGAGGGCCCCTCCACCGTCCTCCTCATCCTCCACCTCCAGGGAGACGATGGGAACTGCCCGCTTCGGGTCAGGGCTCAGGGGCTCCCGGCTCACCCCAGCTGCCACAAAGCTCTGGTGCCGTGAGGGGCTGTTCTTGGGCTTGGAGGAGACAGCCAAGCTCTTGGGGATGAGCTGCTGGGTTCCCACCTTCAGCGCGGCCGGGCTGTCCGTGCTGAGGATGATGCGGCGGGGCTCGGCCGAGGGGGGAGAGCCCAGTGCTGAGAGCGGGGCGGCTTCGGGCGCCCTGGTGGAGCTGTGCTTCCCAGGGGAAGCGGCGAGGCTGGGGGGCTCCGGCCGCACGGGGTGGCATCGGTACTCCAGGAGTAAGGTCTTGTCATCCACAGAGCTGCCAGGGGGGCTCCGAGACATAGCGGCGGCCCAGGGAACCAGAGGGCTGAGGAAGACAGACAGACAGACACAGACAGACAGCTGAACACCTCCCATGAGGCACTGGGAACTTACGCTGAGCCACGGGGAACCTCGGGACAGCACAGGACTCAGCCTGCGCCTTCCCTGAGTGCTCTGCAGGCAGAGCCTGCATGGACACACTCGTGGTGCTCTCACTGCCCACGCAGCTCTCAGGGCCACCCATGTGCCAGGGCCAGGCTGGCGGCTCCTGCAGATGGTGCAGGATGTGGCCAGGCTCCGGGAGCAGCCAGGCCGTGCCGCAGGCACTGGGCAGGCTCAGACCTGAGCGAGCAGCCGGGCAGGCCTGGAGCCCTGCTGCTGCCACACCTCCACGTCCCCTTAATCCCCTTTGGGAACTGGGGTGCCTCCAGCCACCATGGCCAGCCCTCACCTTCCTGAATTACACCTCCCCCAGGCTGACGCGCTGTGAAATCCCCGGCGGCGCCTCCCTGTGACCCCTGGGCTCCTCCAAGCTTGTACCTGCCTCACACTGCTCCACACCGCCCACAAAAACACCTGCCCGAAGCTCCTCGGCCAGGGCTAAGCTTACTCTTCCTCTCCTGTGCCACCCCACGCACTGTGCACCTTTGGGCCCGTGCACCAGTGGAACACACAGCACATTTTATGCCCACCCTGTTACATAATTACAGGAGCAACGATGGTTTAATTGCCCTCAGCTGACCCCATTGTGTGCCATCTCCCAGCTGCTCCTTTTCAAAGGCCACAGACCAGGGAATGAACCAAGACTGGGCCGTGCACTGCCCTGCATCAATGACTGGCACAAGGACAACACCGACCCATTAACAACAGCTCATTTGATGGAGATGCTGCTCATTCCCCCGTCCTCGGATGCAGGACACAGGCCTCTTGGCCAGAGGTCTGCCAAGTGTCCTGGGATGAGGAAAGTGCCACATTCCGCTCTTAACCCCATCCTGGCTGAGCATGAAGCTTATAAACAGGCCTGATTCCAGAGGCTCCAGGTGCTGCAGCACTCGCAGCTCTCGGTGCTGGGGTGGAGGGTCGGTAGCCACGCAGGGCATCGACCCCCCCATGACACCGTCCCAAGCCAGATCTCTTGACTGTTTAAGGAACCTCCATCCCCGTAACTCGGTGCCTCCATCCCCGTGTGCCCCGCGCCGGGGAGGAGCGCGTCGGGCTCTGCGTGGGCTGGGAGCACAGCGCTGGGGTGAGCCCAAACCTCCCTGGCACCGCAGGGCTCCGAGACCCGCCGGGAGAGCCCTGCAGCGGGTCGGAGCCAGGGAGGACGAGCCCCAGGTGCTGCCCGCGGGAGGTGCGGGGCGGGCGGGCAGCGCCGCTGTCGGTCCCGGCCCCGGAAGGCGCCCGGCAGCCGCTCTCCCGGGGCCACCTCCCGCCCGGCCCAAGGGAGCCCCGGGGGCGGCCCCCCCCCCCCCCCCCCCCCCCCCCCCCCCTCCCCCCCCCCCCCCCCCCGCCCCCGCCCCCCCCCCCCCCCCCCCCCCCCCCCCCCCCCCCCCCC
>VYXB01001647.1:0-33830 GCA_013397135.1 Pachyramphus minor
TTTCCTTTCCTTTTTTCCTTTCCCCCCCACCCCCCTCACCCTGAGCGCCCTCCCAACGGGAGGCCGGTGAGTGACGGGGCCGTGCGTGCCCGCGGGCATCCCGAGAGGTATTCCCGATGGGAGCGGGTCCTGGAGCTGCAGCCCGGCCAGCCCGACTCCCGGCTCTGCTCCAGTGCCTCACTCCAATCCCACCCGGGTGACAAGGCGTGGGACAACAAGGACCTGCCCGTTCCGCATGCAGCTTTTTCCTCCCCTCCAAATACCCCACCCAGGAACTTCAAAGCCAGGGTGCGGGGCGACGGCCACAAGGATGTCACCTCCCTTGCTTTCCTCGCCGGGATTTTTTACAGGAGGCAAAAAGCGACGGGGACCACGTCCAGCCCACCGGCGCGGTGTCAGGGCCGGGCGGGCTGCGGGAGTGTGCGGGGCTACAGCTCTGAGCTGTTGCTCTCTGTAGGTTGATGTACCGTCAGATTTCTTAAGTTTTTTGTCCTCTACCTCTCTTGGATTCCCGGGCTGTATTTATCCTGTCTGTCTGGGACTGCTTCTCTAAGTCACTGTGTAAATTGAAAGGGGTTTTTTTCCCCCTTTTTCCTCCCCTCCCCAGCTCACCACCTTTTTTTAATTAAAGCTTTTAACTTGCCTGGTGTTTACTGTCTTATGTAAAGTATCTAAACAAACAGACCCGGCCGAATACAAACACCAAAAAGGAGGCGGCCCCCCATTCTTACCCCTTTATTGTCCGAAAAAAAGCGCGCATCTCCCCATGTCATAGCTACAGTTCCAAAAGGAAATTGCTTTTATTTGTAAAGGAGGCTTTAAAAAGCAGGGACATGAAGGGGAAAAGCTCCTTAAGGGAGGAAGGTCACGGGGTTAGGGGTGAGATTAAAGGAGCTATCTTTCCACCTCGCAGGGAAAGCGGCACTGGAGCCTCCCCAAACCTGGGAGAAGAGCTGCCAAAGGGAGGTAGAGGGGGTGGGTGAAGGGGACGATGCTGGGGGGGCCGGGGCTGGAGGAGGCCACTGGGCTCCAGGCAGTCCCTGGTGCCACACAGGCACCTTTCAGCTGTCAAAGGGAGCGGATGCAAAGAGGTAAAATCCCTTCAATGCCCCAAATCTCACATTCTCTGTGTCATGAAGCAGGAAACATCACAGCGAGGGACGTGGCCCCTCTGGATCTCCAGCTCAGGCGGGCCGGGGGACACAGAGGGCTGTGGGATGCAGAGTGATGGGTGTGGGGAGCCCTGCTTCCCACTGGGGCTTGGGGAAGCAGGCTGTGCCCCCTCCCCGAGACAGCTGCTGCCGTCTATTTGTGGGAAGCTGGGCCCAGAGATGGAAAGGAACAGGACCATGCAAGTGATCACCCCCAACCCTCCCTTCCCCTTTTCCGCATCCATCCGTGACGGCTGCAGTTTTTGCTGAATTAAGGTCCCTGGTGAAGGCGAGTCAGCGTGAGGGATGCGAGGGCACTTCCCTTCTCCTCCCCACAAAGGCGGCACCCTGCCTGGCCTCAGGCACGGACAGAAGCCGGGGGCTTCGGGGTCAACGCCAACAAAGGTGGCTGCATCCTCCCTGCGTGCCCTCTGCCTCCTTGAATCCCTTTGCAGTTCCCCTGCCCCTCTGGGTGGGCACAGACCACTCCCCTCACCTGTCTGAAAGTGGGGCTGTGCCCAGCCCGGTCCTGTGCAGCAGCCTGGGGCCGTTTCTGCAGGGCAGCAAGGAAAGGGAGATGCAGCCCCGTTTTCACCAGAGATGGAAAATATCCTTTCCACCGCTAAAAGGGATGCAAACAACTCTAAGAGTGATGCAAGCATCGGTATTGGATCTAGCTGGGATTTGGGTTCTGGACTGTACTGTGCTCAGGAGGTCCCCAGTAACACGTGATCCCCACCACGGCACAGGGAGGTGCCAGTGGTGAAACTTCCCTTGCTCCTGGGCTGCTACCAGCACAGGTGAGCTACTGTGACACTTCTCCACAGCCTCGGGAAGATGTTGCGGGGGAAGAACATTTGGAAGGAGAGCCATGGCCATGCTTTCCCCTGGGATGAGGATGGTGAGGGCATTACATCTGCCTGACCCTTTCAGGGTTGCAAGAGTACCACTGTGCACTTTTTCTGCATTGCCAGGATGCGGTTATGGGGACATTCCTGCTCGGGCTGCACGGGAAGATGCAGGATGTTTTCTGTGTGCAGCGTTTGAGGCAAATGTTAGTGAGTTGGCCGCTTCCTGCTGTAACCCTGAGCAGACAGCTTTGTCCCTCCATGTCTGCACAGAGAGGATGCTCACACACCACCTCTCCTAGTCTTTCCCGCAGTCCCAGGGGTCTGCGACATTCAAGTACTAGATAGATAAGGTTCTGTGTCTTCTGCTTGGTGCTTTCAGTCCCCAAATCTAATCTCACTTTCTTGTCCTAAGTGCAGCGGCCGCTTTGTTCTCGGTATTTAGAGAGCGTGAGTGAGAATGGATGCGTGGGAGGCTCTCCTTTCCTAAAATATGTGCATTTCAATTGTCCGAGGGAATTACTGACATTAGCCTGCTTTGTTTTGGGGTTTTATTAGTGTCATTCAGTAAATATCCCCCTGCAACCTGGGTAGCGAGTACCCAGCCGCGCTCACTGGAGATGCCACTTGGCACTCCGCCTGCCGCAACTGCCAGAGCAGAGTAAATCCATCCCCCCTCTGGCTCGCGGGCATCGGAGCTGCTTTAGCATGTGCAGAGGTGGCTCCTGCCCCCCTCTGAGCTTAGTCACAGCTCCCCTGGCTTATGGACTTATGTGTCATGAAGCATCTGCAAACTGTGCTGTCCTGGGGGACCTCTCCCAAAGGTGTGGATTCCCCTCACTCAGGCAAACACCAGTGGCTCATGTGGACCAGGAACTTGTCCTTCCCTTTTCGCTTGCCTTTCTGCATCATTGGTTTTATATAAAACCACAGGATAGACCATAAAGCCTAGCACACACTGAGAATTGACTGGGTATTGTAGATAGACACTGCTTCTATAAATATTTATAGGGGTACAGTCAGCCTTGGTACGGGCAAACACAAATGTAAATAATGTCACACACTCCTACCGTGCTCTGGATGGTGCTGTGAGCAGGAATAGCAGTTCCTTGCGAAATCAATTTAATGAATCACTTATAGTAGGAGGGAAATAATCCCAGCAGCGTTATTATGCCTAATAGCAGGGCCATTGTGATGATGGCTGTGTTATCCAGCGAGCCTCTTCCTGGGGAGAAGCGAAGGGGCCTGCACAGGTTTCCCAGCAGAAGAAGGTGATTATGAAGAAGAACCACCAGAGGAGAGATGTGGCTGCAGCTGACAGAAATGAGAAAGAGAGTGTTGGGTTTTCCTGGCTGGTACACACAAGGATGTTAGGATGTCAGCTGGGATGGTGGCTGCTGGCACAAGGAGAGGCACCCTGGGCAGAAGGGATTACTTGGTGACAAAAGGGTGAGCAAGGAGTGGATGACCTGAAATGTATGGGCTTATGTGGGAAGAGATGCTGCATGCCCTCGGTCCCTCTAGGATCAAATACCCATGAGCATTTGATTTTTTAAGTGATTTTGTCCCCTAAATATCTATGTGCCCTCAGCTAACACTGCCAAACCCTCCCAGGACATGGATGTCTTGCCTTTTTCACCTCTGCCAGAAAAGGGAAGAAACAAAGCGCTCCAAGGTGAAATCTCCATTTCACGACAGGGTTCCTCATGCCCTTGGGTGAGTGACTTCATCTTTATTTTTCCATTTCCTGCAGCACAGTGCTCTCTCCTGACTAGGTATCTCTTTCATGCTCCATCCCTGGCACCTAACTGAGTTACACCAGGAGCCCTACAGCACAGTGCAGTCCCTGGTTCCAAGTTTCTACAGCTGATGATCGAAGGTCTTTCCCAAATGGAGACAAAGTAGATCCATATTTGATGGTTCTGTCTGAGTAAAACTGATGGTGATGTAAAAGCCAGTGCAGAGCAAAAGTGATTCCTATGTCCTTGAAAAGCCTGTGGACCTTTCAGGTGCCTCTGGGCTGAAGGATGCTGTGGGTAGCTCATATAAATACAGAGAGGATGGGGGGAATGTCACTGTCTGTGGACATGTTCCTGAAGTCATTCTCAGCCAATGGAATCATAGAACCATAGAACTGTTGATGTTGGAAAAGACCTCCGAGGTCATCGAGTCCAATTGCTAATCCAAGCACTGCCCAACCCACAACTAAACCATGTCCCTCAGTGTCACATCTACATGTCTGTTAAATCTCTTCAGGGATGCTGACTCCACCACTTTCCTGGGAAGCCTGTTCCAGTGCCAGACCACCCTTTCACAGGTTACTCACAAGCAATTCCCCAGGAGTGTGACAGTTCACAACATCAACACGTGCCGTTGGACACATGGGTCACATTAGTGCTGACCTGTCCTCAAGGGGTGGATGGTGCATCAGAGCCAGGTCACATTTCTGGAGGTCTTTCCTAGCTTATAATTTTCCCTTTGGAGGTATCTTTTAGTCAGGTAATTAATCTGTTAGGCTATGTAAGGAAACTAAAGGCAGAGGAGACAAGTATATGGAAAAAGCAAACTGGATTTTTTTTATTGTAGTAGACATCTCAGGATACTTAGGGAGCTGTCCATTGTCTCAAAGAGCAAGGATCATCTTTCTCTGGATATGGTCTTTGCAGAACTTCTCCATGCACTGATTCTGTGTTTATAAACTCAGGGTTTGATCCAAGAGCTCCAAGGCTCTTGGTAGAGCAGAAGGGCTAGAGAAAAGAGGTGATTTGTTGTTTTAATAATTGAGCACCTCCGTTTTGGTCAAACTGCTTTCTGAATAAGGGGACTTGAGGGGCAAGAGCTGGACTTCCACATCGGGGACTCCAGCATGGACATAAAATCTAGATACAGCTGCACAGCACTGTAGAAACCCAACATATTTAGCATCTTTAAAAGCACATTCCTAGCAGTCTCATCCCTGACCCCACAGTTATTTTCAATTAATTAGTCTATGAAAGACTATTTTTGTCCTTGCTTTCCCTCCTTCCTGCAGTTTGTAAGGCTGTGCACAGTGCTGTGCTCTCACACAGAGCTGTATTGTTTCCATGAGTTTTTGGGTGGATGCTGTATTGCATTAACATGGCACATTAACAGCATTAATATAGGACTCTTAAGCATTATTATATTTTTTGAGAGCATCTTTTCCTATTATGATAAATAGACTGAAGGTGTGAGAAAGAAAAACAGCAAAATGCAAGGGCCAGGAGTGCAGGTTTTTAACCTTCCTGTTGAAATGAATGATCGTGTCCTGGGGGCTGAATCCTGCTCCTTATTACAGCACCCAAAATCTGGAATGGCTCCATGGGACTGAATCCCTTTCACTGATAAACCAGTGTGATGGGAGTAGGCAGAGGTCTGTTGTAGCTGAGGACAGGCAGTGAGCAATCAACTGGGCTGAGAGGAGACAGGTCTAGATGGCAGCTGAGTTGAGCAGCAGCGCAGGGCTGAAAATAAAAGCAGAAATTTCATGGACCCTTGACTGAGGGAGCAGAGGAGAAGGACTGATACGACAGCCTGAGACCAGACAGTAGCTCAAAGCACCCAGTCAGAAACTACAGTGCATTTTTGAGCATCACTGAGGACCGGTATTGGGCTTTATTTAAGCTGGGGACACTCCAAATCGCCATTAAAGCCCCTTACTCTGGCTCCTGCTGATGAGCAGAAGCTGGAAAGGGTTTGAGGCAAGAGGCAGCTGGAGCCTTCATGGAAGCAAATGCAGAATATCGAATTGGAGTGAAATTAGGACAACGATTTCTGGGAGCTTTGAAGGCAAAGGCTGTTTGTTTAGCCTTAAAGGAGGCAGGCTGCTCTTGTTACCGCTTTGCTTGTCTCAGCCTGGGAGACATCCTTCACGCTTTCCGAAGGCGAAAGCGCTGCCAAAAGAGGCGGAGGGGCTGGTTTCACTTGCGGTGGGGTGTGGCGAGGGGAGCGCGGTGCCGCCGCGGGTCCCTCGCTGCTGCAAGCCCCGGCACAGGCGGAGGTCAGTGGGTCGCCGGGGTTTGATCTGCCCTGATCCCCCTTCACAGGGGAAATGAAGCGACAGGGACTTTGCTCCAGCACAGTGGCCACTTTGAAAAAATGTTTCAGGCAGATAATTTATCAGGTTTAATTGCTCTTTAATCCCCCTGATCGGCCTGGCGTGGAGAAATCCCCTCTGAATGGGGGAGCCTGTTTGAAAAGGCCCGGGAGGGCTGGGAGGGATGGAAGGAGGATGGAGGGAGGGATGGAAGGAAGGATGGAGTAAGGGATAAAAGAAAGGAGAGAGGATGAAGGGAAGGAGGGATGAAGGGAGAGAAAAATGGAGGGAGGGAAAGACCGAAGGGAGGATAGAAGTAAGGGTAGTGGGAGGAATGAAGGGAAGGACAGAGTAATGGAAGAAAGGAAGGAGGGATGGAGGGAAGGAGGGACTGCCTCTTGCTGTAACCACTCAGTATGACCCCTCTCTGCAGCCTGGTGCCCTGGTGCTGCTGCTCACAGCCTGCATCCCTTTTCAGTGATTTTATCAACACTCTGGATCACCTCTCCTGTCTCCTGTCTCCTCCTCCACAGCATAGGCCAGACCAAGCTGGGTCTTTCTCGACCATCCCCACCCAGGGGATGCTGTGATGCAGTTACCTGTGGGAGAAAGAAGGCTTTCCCAAGAAGGGCAACAGATGCACAGGACTTACTGGGTATGAAGTATGACCAGCAGGCCAAGGGAGGTGATTCTGCCCCTCTGCTCTCATGAGACCCCACCTGTGTTACTCTGTCCAGCTCTGGGGTCCTCAGCAGAGGAAAGATCTGTTGGAGTGAGTCCAGAGGAGGCCACAAAAAGCGCTCAGAGGGCTGAAGCACCACTGCTATGAGGAAAGGCTGACAGAGTTGGAGTTATTCAGCCTCGAGAAGAGAAGGCTCTGGACAAACCTTAGAGTGGCTTTTCAGTGCTTAAAGGGGACTTACAAGGACAATGGAGACAGACTTTTAAGCAGGGCCTTTCGTGATAGGAAAAGAGATAATGGTTTTAAAGATAAAGAAAATGGACTCAGACTAGATATAAGGAAGAAATTTTTTACAATGAGGGTGGTGGAACACTGGCACAGGTTGCTCAGAGAGGTGATGGATGCCTTATCCCTGGAAATATTCAAGGTCAGGATGGATGGGGGTCTGAGCAACCTGATCTAGTTGAAGGTGTTCCTGCTCAATGCAAGGCAGTTGGGGACTCGATGACCTTTAAAGGTCCATTTTGACCCAAACTCTTCAATGATTCTATGGCAAATCACTGTCTTAAACACAGGGCAAAACCTCCTTTAACATCCCCTTCTATTTTTTAGCAGTGCTCTTGACAAAGGTCCAAGTCCAGAAGCAGGAATGAGGGGCAGCATGGGCTCAGAACATCTCTGGTACAGATCTTTTCCTTTGGTCTTTATTTTCTCCCAGGATGGCAAGGAGGTTTCTAGAAGGAGATCTTCACCTGCTTTTGTTGATGCATTTACCCTAATATATGGCAAATCACACTGTCCAACAGTAGAGCATGAAATCCTCTGGTCTGTGCCATGACACTGAGCATTCAGAGAATTATAAAGCTTGAATAATCTTTAAGAAATCCCCTGCATGCTAAACTGAAAATTGTGTCTCTCTTGCCATTCCACTTTGTCTCTTCATGGCCAAGCTCTGCTCCCTGGCACACTGGTGTAGATCAAGAATGCTTCAGGGGTGAGTTGGATTCATCAGACACCAGAGAAATACCAGACCACAGTCCAAAGGCAGGTGATATTCCCTGTGTGCAACAACCAGAATAATCCATGTAGCTGTATTCTGGAAATAATGGCTATTTTCTATTCCTTTGGTACAGAAACCTGTTCATCCAAGGGCTTCTCCTACCTCTGTTTCCATAATCCAGTAGCAGAACACCATTTACTTTTTCTATTTGATGTGTATGAGCCATTTCCTCTCTATGCTTACAGCTAATTTCACCATGCTGGATCAAGGTATGTGTTGCTTTTTATGCTGTAGGTATTGTTCTGGTTTTATTACACATAGACTCCAGACTTTTACTTGCTTGGGTACAAGAAAAAGTACTCCAGTTAATTCCCAGCACTATAATACGCTACTGGGAACTTGAACAGAGTCTATGGACTCCCAAGAAAATTAACCCAGGCTTTCCAGTCAAGACTTAATTGTTTTTAAATCAAGATCACAAAGCCAACTATAAGCAGGTTAACGGCAACTAGAAAAAAAAAATTGTATTGATGAATTTTCAGCCAGGGTTTGTCCCACTGCATCCACCCACTGAGCTGTCAGAAGTGAGTTAAATGCCTGAAATGGGCTTTTGGGTGGAATGAGAAAGTTTGATGTGGGGATTTCTAGCAGGTGAAGTGACACACTACTGGTCTCTTGTGGCAATGAGCTGGTCTGTAACCAAAGAATCAAATATTTTCATATCCATTTTCCCAGCAAGAAATAAGGGAGGTGACAGAGTGAAAGAGATAGCAGAAAAATAATAACACAATCTCAGTTTCATTAACCCACCACACCCTAGTGTAGGCAACAAGATGGCAATGGTGTGACTAATTCCCTTGGAAAATCCTCAAAGTGAGGAACCCACCCAGGTGATGAGCCCACATCTCCCAAAAGTAACCTACAAACCCATGAAGTCACTGAAGCAAGGCCAAACTGAAAGCTGGATGGGTTTTTCAACTCCAGAATTCATTTAGAGAGGAGCCTGCATGAAAAGAAACCAATGGGCTTTTCTGAGTAATTCAGTTAGGAAGAAATGTTCCCTCTCAGTTTAAATAGATCATCCTGTTAAATCCAGGTAAACAACTCCTGATGATGGTGATGTATGAGAGGGGAGTCAGAACCTCTAAACCCTTTTGTTTTTAGCAAAGATCCTACATTGTTCACCCAACACACCATAATTTCTCCCCTCCATGTCTTTTCTCTGTTTTTTTCCTGACAGAGATGTGACCTTCCCTCTCTGTACCAGGAACTGTGGGGAGAGACATTTTGTCCTTGGGACAGACACAGCCCATCTAAGGGCTGCTGGCTCTTTTTTTTTAGTTCTTCTTTTTCTTTTCTTCTTTTAGCAATTTCTGCTTTGGCTGATGAAACCCTCCCTGAGGCAGAAGGGTTTTGCTTTCCCAGGCACTGGGCATGCCAGGCGTGCTCCCCCGGCCTCTCTCTGCTCTAATTATTAGCATGAGGACAAATAGATGAGGAGCCATGAACAGGGTCATCTTTGCCCAGGAAACAAAAGTTAATATATCACCTCTGAAAACCCCAGGCCAGGGTGAGAAATCATGGCTTGGTGGGCAGTGATGGCACTGCCTGACTTGCCAAACACTGGCAGACCGATGGTGCTGCTGACCCCGAGGCAATGTCTGAGCTCGTTTCTCACACAAGCACTAATTTACTGGAGTGAGAAAAGTGGGTATGAAAGGCATCCCTCTGCAATAGGGAATTTTTCAGGAGAAACTGCTGGGTGGCTGTAGGAAATGGGAAACCCCTTGTGGTCTTTGGGAGAATGTACCAACATGGGGCGAAGAACTAGTGCATCCCTTCTGCTGCTTCTGTCTACTCCAAATGCATGTTAAACTGTCCTGCCTGCAGATCCAGGCTGCCCATAGAGGGTCCCAATGTATGCTGGCAGTTGAGATTCAGTCCTGGCATTCCAACCCAATCAAAAGCGGAAAAAAAATAAAGCAGATAAAGATGTAACTGGAGCCGTAGCACTAAATATCCTACTGGATCATCACCACTCACTCATGTCTGTGGAGCCTGATGTCCTTTTGCTTTCCTTCCAGGTTTTCTGTTAAGAAGAAACCCTTTATTGCATATTTTTTTTAGGAAGAGCTGATGACTTTCAATGGGAAAGGGCGTAGGAGGACACAGAAATCAGAGATTACACGAGGTCATTTCATCTTGACAGGCTGCTGCCAATTCCTCAGCTCAGTCTTTATCCAAAGACCCAGAAACTGTGTCAAGCTTGCTGTAATGTTTAACCCCCTATGGAAAACACTTGTTTCCACTGCTGTTGTCTTAACTAGGACCAAACTAGGTTTTAGTCACAGTTAGCCCTGTCTCCAGCGTGGCAAAGGCACCTAGTTAAACTGCTGTGAGCATCTCTCCTGAAGGAACACAGACCTCCCCTTGCCATGGCAAAGGACGCTGAGGAAAGGCCAGCCAGAAACGTCTGTGGGTTGGAGTACATTTTCCTGAGAAATAATACAATAAATAATACAGGCACTTTTGTAAGGACGAGTTCTGTTATTTTAAGGAGCTTTCATTGTCAGAGTGAAGCTGTTGTGAATTAATTGCTTTGGTGACAGGATCGAAGTCGCAGAGAGTCTGGGATTTTTCCAGCCTTTGCCATTTGAGCAACCAGCACTGGATCCATGGAGCTGGCAAGTGAGTCGTGAACAGATGCTCAGGAAAATTGGATCATTTACAAAGTGTTTACAAATACTTCCCGCTGGCCCCTTGCCAATTTTGCCATCCTCCCCACTTAGAGAAAACATGCATGTATGTCCCCAGCCATTGTCCTCCGGGTTCTTTCTGATGGGATTGGCACTGAAGGCATGGGGGAGCTTTGCAGGAACTTGTGTCCTCCCCATCACCCCATCCACAAGGAGAAATGTCTCTTCCACAGCCTGTCTGGGGGAGCAGAGGCGGCCACCAACACTTTTGGGTGCAAGACACAGCCCTCATTTGAAGGCATTTTGAAATAAAGATGCAGTAAGTAGCTCATTATATGCACACAGCTAAGCAGTAATGGGAGGTATTTCTCCTGTGCTTTCACATTTTGCTGCTACACACAGCAACTTTGGGTGTCACGAGCCAGGGGAAACCCCTAAATATCAGACAAGAAGGGTATGTAGTATATTTTTAAGGTGAGATAAACAGTGGTAAAAATTACTCCATATAAGGGAAGATGTGGGCCTTTTTGAGCAGGTCCAGAGGAGTCCATGAGATGCTCTAAGGGCTGGAGCACCTCTGCTATGGAGACAGACTGAGAGAGTTGGGGTTTTTCAGCCTGGAGAAGACTCTGGGGAAACCTTATAGTACCTTCCAGTACCTAAAGGGGCTCCAAGAGTGCTGGAGAGGGACTTTTGATAAGGGCATGTAGTTACAAGACAAGGGGTAATGGCTTTAAACTGAAAGAGGAGAGATTGAAATTATATATTAGGAAGAAATTCTTTACTGTGAGGGTGGTGAGGCAATGCAACAGGTGGTCCAGAGACGCTGTAGCTGCTCCATCCCTGGGAACGTTCCTCACACCAACACTTTTGACATCAGTCAACTTACAAATTCATAAACAGCAACTTCAAGGAGCCCAAAGTTTTTGGTTTACAGCTGAACAAGATGTGGTTTACAGCTCATAGGGGATCTGGTGATGGGAAAGGCAAAGGTTGATGCTTCCTTTAAGGTACAGAATTAATAAACTACTTTACCTGCCAGAAGGCTCATGGTGTTTCAGCCAGTGGGCTTGGCCACTTACTTGCATCACAAAAGAGTATGAGAAGTGCTCAGTCTCTGCCTGCTTTCAGGACAGGCACCTCTGTGAGATGAGCCCTGGGTGGTGATGAGAGGGGCAGGGCTGTGCCTAGGCTTCTGTCTCCACCTCTGACATGTCCTGAAGCTTATGACAAATCACACAATCCGTGGTTATAGGTTAAATCTTTGGCATGGGAGAGCAGAGACCCTCAGGGCTGGCTGGGCTGATGCTGCAGGGGAGCTAATGGAAATTAAAATCACCACCTTCCCCCAGCTGCCTTCTTACTGATGCTACAGCCTCTCTAAGCCAAGCAGCAACGCTGATACAAGCTGGAGTGTGCTTGCAAAGCCTTTCAGAATAAAACTTCCCTCCGTACAGGTACCTACTGATCCTGCCAGCTTCCAAATACCTGTTCTTTGAACCCATGAACATTGCTCTAAACCACAGATTCAACATGACTAAGGAGCTCCAGGGCAATCACCATATCACACCTTTGTCCCTACAGCTCCCTTACAGCCATTTTATCCAGCTTGCCTTTCCCCTTCCCGGGAGCATTGCAGCCTGACATTGCTGCCCAGGCAGAGAGAATCCTCATCAGCTATTACGACTCCTACTTTAATGGGGAAAACAAGGCCTTTGGCTGGACTTGCCTTCCCTGCTTTGTGCACCCCCTGCACGCAGAGCCCTGCCCGCAGTCCATCACTGCTGCGGCCGAGACGGCAGAGGGAGCACACGCCTCTGCCTGCCAGCCACCGCCGGCTTTAGACACATATCTGGCTTTTAATTTTAATTTTCTAGAAACAGAGAGGCGGACTAGACCCCTCCATCCCCTCGGTGATCTTTTCCTGACCAGCACGGCAGGCTCGTGGGTAGCAGCAGGGAAGAGCTTTGCTTCAGCTGCGTGAGAGCAAATCCTGCAGCGCAGTTGTGGTTTGCTCTCTGGTAAGAGGCTTGGAAATATCGATCAGGACTGGAGAGGAGATGTGCACAGGAGAAAGAGCACAAGATTTGGGGATTTAAAAATGATATAATTGGATTCCTGAGTTAAACACAGCGAGTGGGAAGGTCGGCAACAATGTGCATCCAGGGGCTCAGGTTTTCTCAGCCTTGCTGGCCTGAGTGTCCAACGTTGAACCATCCCAGGTGATACATTGTGAGGAAAGGGTGTGCTGAGCAAATGCTTTTGGGAACGTCTTTGCTGGTAGGTCAAAACAGTGGCATTACCTCCATGTGCATCACGGCAGGCTGTTTTCCCTGTGGGATGGGATGGCACGGAATGGTGGTGCATTTGTTTGAGGCTGGACACTCTTTTGGAAGGATGGGAAGTGATTTCTGGCTTCCAGGGCTGGCCTATAGCTGCACTGACCAGTGCTTTCTGTCACTAAAGAGATTAAAATATTTAAATATTAAATATTTAAAATTTAGCTTTTTAAGTTTATATAAATTCTGCCATTTGTGTAAGTACTTGGACACACCTATTTATGTCCTATATCAATTCCTATATAGATCTCTCAATGCCCAAGCCTATGTGGCATGGAAGCTGCCAGATCCACAGGATAATCTCTTTGAACTGGTCCTTGAATGCTGGGCTGCATGGTGCTGGTATGGGAGACATGGGGTGCCTTTGCCTTGCTTTGGGGACAGATGAGTCCCCAGTATGAGGCAGCCAAGGCCATGGGGACATAGGCAGCTTCCCCTCTCCTGGGTGGCAGCTCTGAGCTGCCCCAAAGAGCTCATGCCAAAAGCAGGGGCCACCCTGGTGTTACTTTTACCCCCAAACTCCCAAAATGTGCCCCTGGCCCAAGGGACAAGGCCATGCACCAGAATGTCCACCTGAAGCAGAGACTCTCCAGAATGTCACCCAGGTTCAGGCAGGAACTTTTAGCTGTTAAACTGTGTGCTTATTATTAGGTATAGGAAACTTATTGATCTTTTATTTGCATTTAAACATTTTGAGAGGCTTAGGAGCCCGCAAAGAACAAAAAGCACATGTTTTGCAAATTGCCCCTTGTAGTTTTCAGGCATGGAAACCTCCCCAGGGGTTTCCCCACTCCTGGGCTGCCTCTGGCCGGCTGATTTACTGGCCATGTTTCCATGGAAACAAAAAGTGGATGGGTGAAAAGAGGGGGAAAAAAAGTTTTTGCAATAGGTGGCATTCACCAGTTTGGAAAGTGGGATTTTCCCTGGCTGGGCTATTTTTTCAGGGTTTTTTTCTTTCCCCAGGAGAGCAGAAGGAAGGGCATGCCCTGATGTGGAGGTGAATGGACAGCAGGGGGTTGCCCTTGCTGCCTGCTACCTTTAGAGCTTTAGTAAGGCTTTAATGCTATGATTTATGGCCACTTTGCTGCTATAGAGGTGTCAATTTGATTAAAAGAGAGTGTTTTCTAATGTGTGGGGTGGCACATGGGGGCTGCCCCATCCTGGCTGGGCCTGCTCAAAGGTGTGACCTTCAGGGATGGTCTCGGACAGCAATAACTCCTCCTGCATGTTTGTGCAGACATTTATTGATGCTTGTTTACTTTATATCTCACTACAGGGCTTCATTAAAAAGCTTCTGCAAAGGCTTTGAAGTCCTCACTGGACATCTTACAACATCATCGTGAGCAGTCACAGCAACACCATCCTGGGCTGGCACAAAGACTCCGACTTCTGATGAAGATATCAAACCCAAGGTGTACTGCAGCCAGCTCAAAGCAAACCCGAAATTACAGTCTCTGCAGGGAGAAGTGACAGCCCTGCTACAGAGATCAAGGATTTATGGAGATGGGGCAGCCAGATCTCTCTCTTGCATCCTGATAGCTGATGTGACACATCAGGTGTCAGGGTAGCTCCTATTCCTAAGAGGTTAAACAAGTCGTACGATCAGGAGGGGCTGACATGTTGGTCCAGGCGAGGAGTGAATCATTAAGTTATATTCCCATTGCTGAGACAGGCAGCAGCAGCTCAGTGAGGTTTACGTAGCCTCAGGTGAGCTGTACGACAGGAAAATATACATCTGACGTGAGGTGAGGTGCTCTGAATTGTGAAATGATAATCAGGATAGCAGCTTATTGCTGAGCCAGGTGGGAGGTTCTGTCATATAGCGCAGGGTTGTGGTTTGGGCTGGGGTTTTCCATATGTGTGTGTGTGTTTATATAAATATCATAGATGTATTTTTTATAATATTTTGGACTTGGTTTACTTTTTTTTTTTTTTTTGATTATTATACACTTCTTCCCTTAACAACCAACTTTTTAAGTGTCACAAGACAGAGAAAAGAGGATTCCTTGATGGGAATTGGGGCAGGCCTTGGCTCCCAGTAGAGAAATAAGGCTGGTTTCAGGTTCAGGAGCCCCAGCAGGAGGAAAACTGGGGATGGACTGTGTCCAGCAAAGAGAATTGATGTTCTTTAGACGACATCAAGGAGAGAGGAAAGATACATGTACATTTACACACGTATATGTATATACACACATATATATTGTGCAAATATATATATGCACAAATATATGTTTAAATATGCAAATATGTATACACACACATACACATATATATAAAAACCACAACTCATTTTATATATATATATACCCATATATAATACACAACCATATAAAATATTCACAAATATAATAAATATAATATATTTATTATTATAAATAATAACACACACATTGAAGATGAGTGTTAGCATTTATACTGGGCTATGCATACCAGGGGGATACCTCTCTCCTGGGGCTGCTGAGATCCCCATCCTTTGCTGTGGTTATTTGTATTTACCTGAGCTGGGAAATGCTGCCACTCCTCTCCTGTCTTCTTCCTTGCACGTCTGGGCTTTCTAACCCTATTTCTCTTCCCACAACTCCGGGCGATTTTCTTCACGAATAAAATAAGGAAGTTTTGGGAGTGAATCAGAGAAGGAGAAAGGAGACACATCATCAACCTGAGCATCTCATACCTGCAAACTTAACCTTGAGGACACTGGTAGGGTCAAGGGGGAGGAATTTTAAGATGTTTATGATTAAGAAGCCGCAGATAGACGCTGGAGCGCTGCCCCAGCTCTGCTCCAGCCCGGGCAGTGAGGAGGGGCGGGCAGAGCTGTGCGGGAGCGAGCGCTCGGCGTGCAGGTAGCGCAGCACATATGGCGAGCCCGGCCACACGCTGCTCCAGAGCTGTGCAATCCGGAAGCACAAGGGCACACGCCACGCAGAAAATACCGGCTCTGCTCCCTAGCTAGCGCTGGGACTTTCTGCTCAGAGGCATAGCATTGCCTGAACTAATGGCTTTTCACAGTGGAAAGGGTTTGTTTGCAACGTGTTCTCGAAAGAGACAAAAATGACATCGGTTATACAAGAGGATGCTGATTGCAACAGCTACTCAGGGCAAAAGGCTTGTGATTTTGGGAGCTGGGAGGATGGGAGATGCAGCAGGCAGGGAGCCTGAGGATGCTGGACTACAAAATTGTGGTGTTTTCTGTCTCCTTGATGATCCTCAGAGAATGTCACTTTGCTTTGCTGAAAAAGGACCCTCTCCACTCTCCTCATCTTGGGCCACTGAACCTGTAATCTTTTTATTCACTGTGAGCTAAGAGCTTCCCTGATTCCCATCAAGAATCCTCTTGCCCCCATCTTATGACATATTAAGAGTTAATTTTCAAGGGAAGTAGGCTACAATAATTTAATTTAATTTTTTTTTAAAACCAAACGACCATCTAAAATATTAAAGGAAATACCTCTATTGATAACCTCCATTCCTCATGTTTGAGGAGCTGCTCCCAATCTGTGCAGTTTACCGGACTAAAGTGAGTTGTCTCCAATTTCACTGCCAAAGCACCAAGAGGAAGTTTCATTATTCTAATTTAGCATGAAAATACATTTAAATAGCATTTCGTTTTGCCCTTTTGCAGTATTAAGTAACTGCAAGAATCTTTTCAAGAGCAATTGCCCACAGCTTTTTGTGCAAATATTCTCTTTACAAAAGTCTCATGATGATTTGGGAGAAGCAATAGGGGAAAAGCATGCTTCACTGACAGAATAAAGGAGAAGTCTAGTGTAATACTCAACACAGTCTTATTTATCCTGTAGCTAATTACAACCATAATCTGTTGTATAAGGAAGGCATTTCAATGTCAAATTTCATAAAGGAGATTAACTCTCAAGGAAAAATGAGGCGATGGAGGTCAGGGAGCTCTGCAAGAGTCCATCAGCACAAAGAGTCCCTCTGCTCCTCCATGGGATCCCTCAGCTCAGGCCCAGCCACACTCCTGGACACTGGGCAAGCAGTTTTGGGACTGACTAATAGATTTATTTGGTGAGCTTATTAAATTCATAGAATTATAGAGTTGTTTGGGTTGAAAGGTATCTTTAAAGATCATCTAGTCCAACCCCCTGCCATGGGCCGGGACACCTTCCACTAAACCAGGTGGCTCAAAGCTCTATCCAAAATGGCCTTGAACGCTTCCAGGGCTGGGGCATCCACAGCTTCTCTGGACAACCTGTTCTAGTGTCTTACTGCCCTCACAGTAAAGAATTTCTTCCTTATATCTAATCTATACCTGCCCTCTTTCAGTTTGAAGTCATTACTCCTTGTCCTGTCACTGCAGACCTCATCTTTCTTAAAAGTCCCCTTTTTCAAGTATTTAAAGGCCTCAGTAAAGTCTCCCTGGATCTTCTTCTTCTCCAGGAGGAACAACTTCAACTCTCTCAGCTTGTTTTCATAGTAGAGGTGCTCCAGTCCTCTAACCATCTTTGTGGTCTTCTCTGGACTCAGTCCAACAAGTCAAAGTCCTTCCTGTGCTGGGTACCACAGAGCTGGATGCAGGACTCCAAGCAGGGTCTCACAAAAGTGGTCCAGAGGGGGAGAATCAACTCCCTTGACCTGGTGGCCACACTGCTTGTGATGCAGCCCAGGATGCAGTTGGGTTTCTGGGCTGCAAGTGCCCATTGCCGGGTTGTGTTCAATTTTTCATCCATCAGTGTCCCCAGGTCCATCTCATCAGGGTTGCTCTCAATCCATTCATCCTCCCAGACTGATAGAGGGAATTGCCCTGACCCAGGTGCAGCATCTTGCACTTGGCCTTCTTGAACCTCATGAGGTTTTTGTGGATGCATTCCTGACATAATCACACCAAATCTGTGCAACAATTTAGAAATGCTTCGATTTCCAAAATATGAAATGCTGTTAAAGCATCAGATGGACAGGACTTCCCCATGGTCAGCCAGGGAGCCGGTTTACAAGAGCAGATGCTACTATACAGCAAAGGCATTTTAAAAACCAGTGCCACAGACACCCTACATGAGGACCCTCCTCTGTTGTGCATTTATGGCTTTAATACTTGTCCAGCTCCTTGTGAGGTTAGTGAATAGTGACCTGTAGGAACAGTCTGAATTATCAGGGAATAAATCAAATTGTTTGTCCTGCAAAAGAGGGACACAGTATAATTATGGGTATTGCTTATGCAGGCAGAGACCAGAAATATTAGGCAACACCTGTGGTGTTTTCCTATCACTAATGAGAATAAAATGCATGGTATTGGTCACCTGTCAGGTTTTCCAATTGGGAAATTTGCTCATAACCTTTTTTGTCATGTGCTTCCAGAAGCTGAGCAAAAAGGATGTAAGTCCCAAGAATTTTGTCTCCGAGAGTGCCTGTTCAGTTAAATCTTCCTCAGGATGACAATCACCCACTAAATGTAACTGCTCTAGGCACTGGAAGTGCAAATCAACAGGTTTAAATGATCCAAGAAGGGTTGGACCACAACAGCTGTAGCCACGCCACCAAGGACACACATTGCCCAGACTGAGACCAGACTGATCCAAATCCAGTTTCTGAATTCTGGATGTCCACTGAACTCTAGCACAAAATGAAGCACTTACATTCCTTAGGACGATGTACTTAGGGATCCATAGGCACTGGAATAAAGTTTTTCAGGAATCGAACTAAGTAGTTAAGCAGTGATACAGCAGTGACCTTGCAGGTGACCTTGGAAAAGAGCAATGGCTCTGTTTGTTATCTGTAACTTAATTTTAAAAAGTAGCTGACAGTCCCCTTCTCCCATCGATCTGTCTCTGTGGAGTGAGAGCTTGTTAGGATGAGGAGTTTTATGGCTTAGGCATAGAAAACACCAGGTGAGTTGATGCCTACATGTGCCAGGGCTGCATGAGGCAGTGGAATAATGATGATGATGATGACAATCACAGTGACAATCAACCAGCCAGGGAAAACCTTGCTCATAACACGGCCAAGCAATTAAGGAGTATTTGCTCCAAAAGCCTTAATCTGTGCATTTCAGGAAAGGCAAATTCTTGTGAGATCACATATTCAAGTGCTGTCTGTGCTCTAGAAGGTGAAGCCCTGCCTGTGCCTCCCTGCACCGTCGCATCTCTGGTCTCTACCTAAAAATAAAACCCTGAGCAAAAAAGAACAAGCCCCCCGCCGGCAGCCTGGCGCGGAGGCAGAGCACAGTCGCTGCCAGGCATGTGGTCTCTTTGTCCTTACAGGTCAAACCTGGAATTGAGTTAAGGATGCCAAGTCACCAGATCAGCACTTGGAGCCAGAGCTCCCTCTTGCCTGTCTCCTGCCTGGCAGTCTGTGACCAGGAGCCCTCCCTGGACCCCTGCCTGGGGCTCAGCCCTGCGGTGGTATCAAAGCCCAGCACCGAGGTCAAAGGTCTGAGGGCATCACTCAGGGTGAGGAGTGCCCTCTCCCCTTTGCCACCATCAACAAAAGAAGGCAGGAGCAAAACTAGAGCATTTTCTCCACCTCATGACCCCACAGTGTTTTCACCCACACTCCTGAAAGTCTGGAAATTGTGAGCCCTTGTCTCAGCTCAGGACAAGTGGAAATAGAACTTTCCTTTGACAGTGCTTTCTACTGTGTCCTCCTTGCTGGTTGCTTCGGGACTGGAATCTGTTTTCTCAGGAGGTTGTGGGAGAGAGGCTGGATTGAGGTCTGATCCCATTTGAATCCTCCTACTTCCCAAAATCCAGGATAAAAAACTGCAGTCCCAGCCTATCTGAAGCACAGAAGAACTATAGAAGCCATGTCTGAGCTTTCAAAGTGAAAGTCACCTGCTCTCAGGTGACCTCCATTTCATTTCAGGACCCTGTTCTTAAGTCCCAACCAGCACTTGTGTTTTGTTAAGCCCAGGGTCAAAAAAAGGAAACTAAACCGAACCCACACAATACAAGATTGAAAGAAAAGAAAACGGAATGCCAAGGTTTCACATTAGTCCAAATCATCACACAAACAGAGCATCATTAAAACAATATTTCAGGGAGAGTTAGCTCTCACCCATCCTCTCCCCTGCCCTTGACTCCCAAGGTAAGGAATTGAGAGTTTACAAATAAAACCTTAAAAGAGAGAAACTTTGGCATCGATTCCAGCAACTGGGATTTCTACTATCTGTTAAAAAAAGTGGCAAAGCTGTCACTCAGTGCTTATCGTTTATCCTTTGTGAACTCAGACATGAGCCCAGTGTGTTTGTTAAACCCATGGTCTGGAAAAGGGAAGGTGTCTGTCTGAATTGCAATAAAGTTAATTTTAAAGCAGTTGGTTAAAACTCTTCGTCTTGGTTTAGTGAACTACTGAACACCGGGATAAAATGTTCAAACACAGATTCTCATGCTTTGGTACCGGGTGCCTTGCAGACAGCTCCGGTGACTTTAGCAGACACTTAGGGACCTGGTCTGGCTTTTTCTGCGTGGTGTAGCACAGCAAAATAGAGCTAAGGGTTGGACTCGATGATCCTTATGGGTTCCTTCCAACTCAGCATATTTTGTGAGTCTGTGATTCTGTGAATATACATCTAGATCTAGATGCATATCTATGTATAGATATATATCCATATGTGTCTAGATAGATAGACATCTGAACTGTGTAAATATATATATACATTAGATTTAATTACATGGGGCTGACTTTGCTCTGCAGTGCTCAGTGATAGGTCCTGTGCTTCCTTGAATACTTTGGGGTCTCCTCCTGCTTATCTGCCCCAGTCCAGCACTGGGCCCCATTGCTTCCCCTCACTTCCAGCCCTACAGCCCTTCCTGTTTCCCTGCCTACACCCAGCCGGGAGGCCCAGGAACAGGAGCCAACCTTTCTCTCCGGAGAAAAACTTCCCTGTTTATTTATGTTTCCCACCTGCCCACGGAGATCCCACCGACCTCTGAAAGCTGTATGACATTATTTGCTCGAGCAAACTGACAGCAGCCTCTGGGCTAAACTTTTGATCCGTCAGTTTTCTGGCACCTTCAAAAAGCGCCGTGGTGCAGGCTCGGGCTCCGCTGGCCACAGGCAGCGGCGATCCCACGGCAGACGGGACCGGCACGACTGGCTGCGGGCAAGAGGAGTCAGCAGAGGTGGACCTCCACCCTCCTGTACAGCACATCTGCCTTGTCAGCAAGAGGATGGCTGGTGTTATCCAGCCCCCGGTGTCCAGGAGCGGGGGTCTCCTTCCTGGCACGCGGGAAGGCACCAAAGAAAGCACGCAGTGCTTCTGCTGTTGAAGGAAACCAGTGCTGCAGGGACTTCAACTTCCTTTAGTGACTCTCTCGGTGTTGTGTCCCAGGAGGCTTCCTCCTTCTCCAGTTCCTCAGGCAGGGAAGCAGTAGGAACCTGTCACCCAGTTCTGCCCAGGATGAAATTTTTCCAGCGCTTGCTGGCAATGCTCCGGATGACTCTTCTCTTCAGTGAAAGGTGTTTTTCAGTGCATATCATCATCTCATATCCTGAGGCTTTTCTGTGCACTCACAGAAATTCAAAACATCACACTGACACAAATGTTGCTGTTTCAACATTTACACCTCTGGGATGAATACCTTAAAACTATGTGACATAGTAGACAAAACTGCAGGGATGGATCCACGCACGGAACCCAGGTAATGGAGCTGGGAAATTGTAAAGTAAGAAGGCTCAAATTCTACACTGGATAGCCAAGATTTCCCACCCCAGCTTCTTCAAGATACATATCATGCCGTGAAACTTTGTTCCCTGAATGAACAGGATGAACCAGTGTAAATGAAACCATGGGTACTGTGCATTCAGAGGGGCAAAGAAAAGCACATCCATCACTCAGCTGATACTGAGAGATTATGTGCTGTACCAGGGGCATATAGAATATGGGGATATATATATAGATATATATATATATATACACACCCTGGACCAAACTTTTGTGTCTGCTGACTTCAGTGTACGACTCCTCACAGACTGCTGGACCTCACCCTTCAGCAGAGAGGGAAAGCTTCCTGAGGGAAATGCTATTTGTGGACAGCAAACCTGGAGATGCACAGGGAAAAGTTATATTTGTAGGAATTGAGCACAAGATCATGGTGGTGAAGAACATGCTCCATAACAGACAAATGCTCTGAGTGGAATGTGGATGGAAGTCTGTGCAGGCAATCCCCCAGTGGTACCATTCCTGTTGGTGAGCATGACAGCAGCACCAGAAAGTCCTCCTGGAATGACCCATAGAGGACAAAGACAAGGGAGGAAATGCTGCCTGCTGTGGGGAAATTGTCATCCCTGGTCCCTAAAATGGAGAGAACTTGGGCTGGCAAATTGAAGCAATCCTTGCTCATCATTCTCAGTCGATGCCTTTGAGATGGCCAAATTCTAAAGCCATTTCTCAGTCTTTGTTTCTACAGACTTTGGAGGCAGATGGGTCTGGCTGAAAACCAAACAAGAACAGCAGCTCTGTCCACAACTGGATGTCCAACTCCACACTTAAGGGTCCAGTGAGTGACCTGATTGTCTAAGACACTGAGCATCCAAAATCTGCACAGGGTTATAAAAGGAGATCAGCATATTTGATAAAAGATGAGCTTTCTCACAGTCTCACTGGAGAATTTTAAGCCCAATTTGGCAGTTCACAGCTGTGCAGGAAAATCTGTAAATCAAGAAGTTACTCCAGGCAAGATTTAAAATGCTCTAATTGCCTGTTGGATTTATGACAAAAGTACCACGAGAGACAAACTGGTTTCAGTACTTTGGTGGCATAATTTAGGGAAAAATATATCTTTCCTTCTGTAATAAGTCATTATTGCATTAGATTTAGTGTTCAGACCTTCCACATTAATATTGCAGGGCATGTAGTGATAGGACAAAGGACAATGTCTTCAAGCTGAAAGAGGGCAGGTATAGATTAGATATAAGGAAGAAATTCTTTACTATGAGGGTAGTAAGACACTAGAACAGGTTGTCCAGTGAAGTTGTGGATGCCACATCCCTGCAAGTGTTCAAGGCCAGGCTGGATGGAGCTTTGAACAACATGGTCAAGTGGAAGGGGTCCCTGCCCATGGCAGGGGAGTTGGAACTGGATGATCTTTAAAGTCCCTTCCAATACTGACCATACTGTGATTCTATGAGATTAATCCCAGGTCAAGTATTTAACTTCCTGTGCTGGGTATTTTATTCCTCTGTAATTTTTTGGGTAAGAATTATAAAGTCAAGTTAAGCAAGTGCTTAAATTATGGAAACAGATGTATGAAGTACAAGAGGCACTAAATTTGGGCTATTCCATAAACTTTCATGTTTTTGCCTGGATATAACCTACTGGCCTCCTTTGAGTTCAATTGTGGGCAAATGCTCACAACTTTCATTTCCTAAAAGCCCTGTTTTGGGGAGAAAAATGCAGAAATAACTGATGGCTCTCACACATAAAAAGGCAGGATTCAGCCTTGGATGTGGGAGTACACAAATCCCTTTGGTGCATTAACCTTGTGTCTGAAATGTGCTTAGCAAGGAGACATGTTGCGGAAACAGGAAAGAATAAAACTGGATGTTATTTCTCTTGGAAATAAGAGCAATAGGGAGAGAATTTTACCTGTTTAAAAAGAAGATCCTGACATTTCTGTATATGCTTTGATGGTTTTTCAAATAAGTTGCATTACTGGGTGGTCTGACTTGTATTCCCTGTACCACATTTGGCCCCAACATCAACAGTGGAGTTGCTGGGGGATGGGTCCTTTTTAAGATAATTTCTTTTTTCAAATATTCTTGAAGTGCAGCTTGTATTAAACTGGGTAATAATTAGATAGTGAAAATGCTCCCACCTAATGCTTAGATTATTACAAGTGCCTGAGGCAATTCTTCAAGGTTTATAACAGACATAGAAATCAATGTTTAATGTCAAAAGTGATCCTGGAAGGTGTTTATTGAGAGTATTTTTTAATATAAAGTGCAAAGATTAAAAAAGTCCTTTTATTCTTAGTTTTACTTGTAGTGATGACTGGGGAAAAGGTGTGGTATCATCAGGGAAAAGTATTACCATAAAAGCTGGTGTCAAATCTTCTTTTAAGATTCTTGATCCAAAATACCAGTTAAAACCAAAACAAGTCAGTGTATTTAAAGTCAATACCCCTCTGGTTACTCTCACATTACACTGATTTCTTATAGCTGTTGTAAACCAGCACTAGATACTTTCATCAGTGAAGCTTCATTACTGAGTCCTGTGAGAATCTGCCCTTTCAAGGGAAACTTTCTGCAGTTCTGGGCTTAACATCCATTAAAAAATCCTGTTGTACAACATGGCATGAAGACTGGTTTCCTACTACTTGAATAATGCATTCAGGAGTAGCTGGGACAGCAAAGCTGCTTCAGCATCCTCTGCCACCCTTCACTCTCCTGTTTCACCCTTCACCCTGCTCTTCCACCCTCCCATGTGTTGGAAGAAACATTAAAGATCATCTAATTCCAACACCCTGACATGGGTAGGGACACCTTGCACTAGTCCAGGTTGCTCAGAGGGCAATCATATGTAATCATATATATGGGAACCAGTCACCCCAGGATGTCTGCTCAGTGGCATGAAGTTTGCAGAGCTGCCCATTTCTCTGTAGGAATCTGAGCTGACACCAAAAGGGTTTGTTTCTTTCCACTGTCCCTGCACAGGACCAAGATCACAAGGACACAGGGAGTCACTTACACTGGAGAGAGCTACAGTTAAGTGGGGTAATCCCACTTTCCAATGTCCAAATGATTTAATAGAGACAAAACCCAAGAGACGTTACTGAAATGAAATAAATCTGGGCAGAAATGATTGCAACGGTGTTCGGGGAATGGAAAAACAGCGTATACCATGACAGATACGGGGCCGAAAGAAAGCTTGTCATTCTCTGGGGAAGCCTGTATGACTATTCCTGGGCAGGAAAAAAGTGAGTGATGGCTCCACAAGCCATCACTGCTTGCTTGGACCCCATCCTGAAAGTGCTTGAGCTGTACCTGCCCTGTAAAGGGAAGATTTGGGTGCAGGTGAGTTCCTTGGGGGTTGTAGGAGTGGGATGGGCACACTGGCTCCTAAGTGCCCTCCCAACACTTTCACCACGGTGAAGGGAGACTGAGGATGGAGCTCACCCCTTCAGGGGGACTTTGCAGGGCAGACTCTCACCTGAAGCATTCCCAGCTGCTGGACCAAAAATGATTTTTGAGGAGTCATCTGCTTGAGCTGCTTTTCGGGTAGGGGCTTCACCCCCTAGAAGCACCCACCTCTCTCCATGACTGTTGGGGCAGCCTGAGTGACAAACTTGGGTGTGACATTTGCAATGTCTGTGTCCACACTTGGGCAACGTATCCCAGCTGGCTGCTCATATCCAACCCTGGCACAACAGGGTGAGAAAAAGGCTTCCCAGGGAATTCCTTTTATCACACCTAGAAGGGTAGATGAGATTGTGTTATAGCTGGAAAGGCACAGGACATGCATTGCACCCACACTTTCCTTCAGATCTGAAAGCTTCAGACCCCAAAGGAAATTGCCCAAATTAATCTAATGAAGGGCACTATTTCTTCCCAAAAACGTTGCCTCATTCAAATACTTCACTAAGGATGAGTGATGTTTTCATCTATTACTACAGTGATATTTTCAATACAGTGGAAAGATTTCAAGCTCTCCTTGTGGCAGTGCAGTCCAGGAAGTATGAGACCATGACAGCATTACCTGCATTTTCCCAATACGTTGCCACACTCTATGCAAACAGAGCTAAATGTGATTTGGGCTCCAGGTATCAGCAGGAGCACACAATGGAGAGATCAGAAAATGTTTCCCGGTGGAAGACATCAGGTTAAAAAAGCAGAAAAGGCTTGGGGAAGGATGGAGTTTAAGATGATTATAGAAAAATCAGAAATTCATGACAGAGGTGTAAATCTCCAGGTATAAATCAGCACAGCTTTATGGATGCCTGCATTTGCATTAGCCAGGGATCTAGTCCCATGTGTTTGATCAAATGTGGTTCAATACAGAGGAGTAAGTGCTGCAGAAGTGGGAGAGAGCAGCTTCCTCCTCTGAGGGAGAGCAGGAATGCAAAATATCTCTAAAATAATACACTACCCAAATAGTCTTTCAGCCTTTCCCGAAGGAAAAATACACTTCTCTACAAGGAAAATGCCACATATCTCTCTACAGCCCCAGGAAAAGAATGAGGTCACATCTTTCACTAAAACTGAACGAGAGCGTTTTTTTTGGTGCAGTGTTTCATCCCATTCCTCCAGTAACTAGACACGCCTTGCTGAGGTGGGATCCTGGTTTTTATCTTCTTTTGGGCTCCTTACAAAAAAAGAAGTTTACTGCTCAGTCAACCTAAAGGGCTAAATCCTGCAACCACCAAAGCAATGCTGCTATTATGGAAGAAATGGGTTTGTCCCTTGCTTCCATCAGTGTGAGTTGGGAGCAATTCTCCCGAAGTCAAAAGGTGAAAGCTGTCCCACTGACTCTGGCTGCACAAGGGTTTCTTGCATGGGAATGAGGGAAAAGAAGCCAACTTCATAAACCAGATTTTGGTCTCTTTACACAAGGACAATTTGTAATAAACCCTGTGGCTAACGTGAAGTTATTGCAGATTTGCACTGGCACGAATGAGGTCAGAAACCAGCCCGGGGTGGCTGGGACAAGGCGGCACGGAGGTGTTGGAGCGGAGAAATTTGGAGTTTGACTTTGTGCAGCCTCTGAACGATCTCAGTGTGGTGACACCTTGCCTTCAATGTATTTTGGGTCAAGCTGATGAGTGTCATGGCTCAGGACTGGGCACATCTGACACGGAGAAAGCCACGTGGAGCTTGTTGGAGCGAGCCGGCACCGTGTGCTAATTAGAGCTGTCTGCTCAATGAATTTAGCTTTAACCGCTCGCAGAGTGTCTGCAGCTAGATTGGGATTTCCTCAAATTGATTTGTAATTTGAGGTTACTCAATTAATTTTTCTTTCCCTTTTTTTTTTTTTTAATTTTTATTTTGTTGGGTCTCTCTGTCTTCATCACACAAGCATTTGAGTCCCTGTATCTGCACCCTCCTTACTTTGACAGGTGCCAGCGCTTCCCAGTTGGGTGCCCATCTCCAGCCCCTGATCGGGCCACCAGTGGGCCAAACCTCCCAAGATTCACAATCCATTAGGAAGGAGGTTACAAATAAGCAAGGTGGCGTAAATTCAAGCCCTTTTTTTTCCTTTTCTGGGCCACACAAGCCTTGCCCCAGGCATTATTCGTAGGAAAATTAGGCTGCTGCAAGATTCACTGGCAGGGCGCAGAATTTAAATAGAATTTTCTCTTGTCCCAGTTAAACGAAGTCAGCCTGATTCTCCCATTCTCTATGCTGGTGTAAAGTGGAAGTAATTCCAGTTCTGAAGCTGGGATTTACTGATCACTGGGGGGTCCAATCCCAGATCTTCAGGGCAGATACCACAGCAGGCATCGTGTGGCAGCTGCTCCAGGCAGATAGTCTGAGCCCTGGTGAGCTGGGTTGTAGAATCATAGAATGGTTTGGGTTGGAACACTAAAGACCATGTAGTTCTTAGTGCCCTGCCATGGGCAGAGACACCTTTCTAATAGACCAAGTTGCTCAAAGCCCTATCCAACCTGATCTTGAATGATTTCAGGGATGGGACATCC
This sequence comes from Pachyramphus minor, assembly GCA_013397135.1. Taxonomy (NCBI): domain Eukaryota; kingdom Metazoa; phylum Chordata; class Aves; order Passeriformes; family Tyrannidae; genus Pachyramphus; species Pachyramphus minor. The sequence continues at coordinate 27,359 of VYXB01001647.1, forward strand.
ACAACTTCTTTGGGCAACTTGTATCAGTGCGTCACCACTCTGATGGTGAAGAATTTCTTCCTAATATCCAATCTAAACTTGCCTTGTTTAAGTTTAAAGCCATTACCCCTTGTCTTATCACTATATGCCCTTTTAAAAGGGTCTTTGCTGTGTGAGCAGTCTCTTCCTTCTGATGTGAAAACCTGTATAGGTGCAACTCAAACTTTTTTTTTCAAGCATTTTTTTGTGGCCAAGCTTTGAGCACCAGCATGTTTGGAGGCAGGGAATGTAGACAGTGTATGTGTGAGTGCTGCAGATTCATGACCCCGGATGAATAATGTTTTTTGGTGTTCATCTCCCACCACTGTTAACATGGAGCAACCAAAGGACACACTTGGCTTTTCAGTCTTTCAAATGTCTCACTGCTTTGAGGTTCAGAGATCAGAATCACTGCTCTGTTATGTCAGTTCTGTGCCAGGCAAATCTGGCTGACTCCAGGGAAGTGGTGCTGTCCCAAAACAAGTGATGTGCTCCTAAGAACAGTTTGGTTTTGAGATTGAAACTGTGGCTCCCATTCAAAGACATCTGTTTTTGCAGCAGCTGAGCCCAGTGACATCAAGAACTGAACCTTGCAAGGTGACGTGAACCCTCTGCTGCTGCTCAGCCTTGGCCACTTGTTCCAGAACTCAAACCCAGCCATCTGCTGGGTGGAATATCTGGTGCATCCTGAGTTCAATGAACTTCCCTTTCCCCTTAGGATTGTCCTCCAAAACATGTCAAATAGCCTGGAAATGGTACCAGGTATACCTGCCCATCCAGGTAATGTGGTTCATCATTTATGCACTTAAAGACACCAACACAAACACTTCTGTAATACTGTGGGATTTTCATTACTAAGATGTTTGTTCTGGTTTCTGTTCAACTTCACTCTCGGAGCGGGGAAAAGCCCAAAGCTGTTAGTCACTGCCTTTGGCTCTTCCAAGCGGGAGCTCAGACCTGGAGCCAGGCTTCCCCTCTCTTAACTTGAGATTTGCAATCAGAGCAACTCCACTGACTTCAGAGAGCCGCTTCTCATTTCCAAACATATGCTTAGGAATATAATCAGGCTTACAAATCTCCACTGACGGCAAAGATGAGTGCCAGCTTCCCTTAACGAGTAATGCAAAACACTGCTGGGGGGGGCGAGCAGCCCGAGCCTGCTACACAAAGCTCAACAAACCCAAAACCAGTACAGTCCCGGCTTCCTTCCTGGAAACGAGTATTTTATGAGCAGGAGTGGAAATCTAAGGTTGCTTTGGCACTGTGAGAACTTGATATACCTGCAGAAAGGTGATCTTTGCTATTCTGGCATTGATCTGCTGACTGTGGGAAAGGGATAGGCATAGGCATAGGCCAGGAGGGTCTCTGCAAATTACCAAACACAAGGGAGAAATAGTGTGGACTTCAGCAGTAACCCCCAAAGCACAAGAAATGGGAGGTGAGGGTTTCTCCCACCTGCCTCTGAGCAGCCCATTTAAGCCCCAGGTGCCAGCAAAGGATGTCTCTGTGCTCATCCTCACACAGGAAAAGGCACATCGAGTCCGAGCCAGGAGATTCAGAAATAAGTACCTTCTGCAACTCAGCACCACAGTGCTCCAGACACATCTCTGCTGACGGAGATCATGCTGATTGTCAATAAAGAGATTCATCTGCTACCTGGCTGCTGCTGGAGCAGGAGAAACAGTGTTCAGATTTTCGTCAAAGCCACAGACACCCTGAGCAGGATTTAGCCTGGTGTCTCCGCGTTGGGCTCTACATGTCAGCAAAATGCACACGGCGTGGTGGTGATTAGCAGAGACTGGTGCCACTGGAAGGGTGTTGGGGACACCTGTGTCATGATCTTAGATGTCACCAAGGGTGCACAGAAGACCAAAGACTGATAGCTGGAGGCCAAGTGAGGCTCCATATGGGCAACTTAGAGCCCAACTTCATGCAGATGCTTGCAACCAGACACCAGCACTTACAGATCTGATTTACAGATCTGCCAGTTGTCCCCCTGCCCATGTTTTTTCTCAGAAGATTATTCTGACCACTCTGATCATTTCTCCCTTCAGTACCTGGCCAATGTTTCCAGCCTCCCTCGTGGTGCACAGCTCCAGAACAACAAGATGGTCCCGTCTTATTCAAAATTCATTAAAAAGCCACATGTGGAAACGCTAAATCTTCAGGGTAGACTTTAGGAGCGATGGAGTGGTTCTGCTCTGCGCAAAGCCTCAAGGAAAAATTCAACGCATCCAGGACCGCCGTGGGGTTGGATATTCATTCAGTCGAGGCTTGCTGAGCAGGGTGCAGCACTGCAAAATCTATGGCTGAGCCCCCAGCAGGTGCCAGCACACAGGACTCCCTCTCCCTGGCTGTACTGACGCCGTGTCCCCCACCTGCATGAGGCCAAGCACATCAGCACCTCCAAAATGACCAAGACTGGCAGCACCAGGGTCTTGGCTGGGTGACAGGACATCCCACCCCCGCCTTGGGGTACCCGTGGGCCCAGGCCCACCCAGCCCTACTGTACATCCCTCTCTATGTCCCTCTCTGCCCCTCTTCTCTGCGGAGGAAAATGGAAGTTGTCTTTTGTCTGGCAGGGGTCAGACAGAGCCGGTTTGTTCGATAAAGCTTTAACGCTTTGTGAACACGCAGAAAAGCTCAACCCGGGGCCCTTTGACAATCTCCATTGTTTTGCAGCAAAAAAAAAAAAAAAAAAAAAGAAGAATCCACAGCNAAAAAAGAAGAAGAAAAAAAAAAAAGAAAGGCTGCTTCGATTTAAAACACCAAGTTCATGGCATTTCAAAGAGAAATGATACACAGCGTATGGATTTGTGTGATATGGGGAGATAAAGCAGGGAATAAAATGCCAGGCAGGAGCATTACAAACGCTGCTCTCGGGGGTGAGCCTGGTATTTTGCCATCTGATTATTTTAAGAGGTTTCTGCCTCCATAGCAAAATCTCTGGCATTAGCTTCACATCCCAAGTCTCAGCATTTGGGGCGAAGTCTAGGGAAAGGGAAAAGGTGTGAAAATTATGAAAGAGTAAGTGATACTTTGCCCTAATGTCTAACATGCCTGGGAAATGGCATGTATATGTGTGTATGGTCCGTTTCAGCCACACTGGAGTTCATTGTCTGCAAAATTCATAAGCCACATAATACATCAGTTGCCAAGCAAAGCTGGGATATGGGAACCCTCCCCGCAGTTAATTTAAGCAATAAAATAAAATTTAAAATAAAGAAGTGGACTCCTGAAAGAATCATATGAGCTGGCAAGGAGGTCAGTTGATTGAATATTTCATTTATTGAATGTGTGCGGTTGCCAAAATAAATAACTCAGGGAGGAAAGCAGTAGTCAGGAAATTGAATGTGGTTTTTTGTCTCTGGCGAAGTTTCCCTTGAGTGATTTCCTTTGGAGGCTGCTGCTGCCCGCGGAGCGCATCCCGCTCCTCCGGTTCCAGCAGCAGCCGCCCAGGCACCGGAGACGCGCTCCTCCCAGCCAGCCTCCACCAGGAGAACAAAAATGTGTCGTTTCACTGTCCTTATAATGCACAGAGGAAATAGGATTAGGTCCAAATAGCAGCAAGGTAAGTAGGATTAATGGTTGGCTTAAATAAACTCTGCCGTTCCTTACAAGGCTTCTGGATATCGTTTCCGCCTGGTTGTGCTGCGTGGAAGGCAGCGCTTTGCTGTGCCCAAGTCGTGCACGTGGGGATAAGGCTGGGGGGATTGGAAATGTAGACGGCTTTGCGGAATATTTTCCTTCTATTTTTTTATATGAAATTTGAATTTTGCCGCTGTGAGACGATGAAACCCCCTGTAAGAGAGTCAGAGAAGGAAGGAAAGGTGGAAGGATGGAGAGATGGAAGGATGGAGGGATGGAGAGAAGGAGGGATGGAAGGATGGAAGGATGAAGGGATGCAGCCTTTGTGAACGCCTCTTGCCCCCTGGCGTCCCCTCGCTGCAAGAACAGCCGGGGCCAGGGGGCCCGGGGAGAGCAGGGAGGGGTCGGGGAGACCGGGGAGGGGACCGGGGGCACGGGGGTAGGTCGACACTGGCTATCTCCGTCTCTCATCGCCTCTTTGCCCAAAACGCCAAACAACAAACCCAACCAAACCGACACAAGCGACACCCCCGGGTAAAACTTGTTTCTCCTTCCCCGAAACACCTTCCAAAAATAATGAAGATCCTGCTCAGGTCCTCAAAGGCAGTTCGAAGGGCAGGAATGGGAAAAGAGTTAAAAAAAAAAAAAAAAGGAAAAGAAAAAAAGAAAAGAAAAAAAGTGCAATAAATTTAAAGAGTTGGTTGCTAGGAAGGGAATGCGGTGGCATATTTGGCATTTCTGTCCTCTTTTGCATAGTCTCAGTTTCAGCTGGCAGACCAGGAGCTATGTGATTGCCTCCATTAAATCTGTTTCTCATCGCTGACAAGATTTTAAGAAAGGTTCCTAATGACCGATACAGGCTGGCATCGCAGCCGAGTTTTGTAATTAAACGTTACTGAGCAGCAGCAGTAGCTGGGGATAAATGTCAAGGCACTTTTTTTCTTTTCTTTTTTTTTTTTTCTTCCTCGATTTTCGGAGGAGAGGCTGGATATGTCACACGGAAATTGCAACTGCCAAAACAATCTACCAGGAGTACATCAATAAAAATAACTTCCACATACTTCCCCAGCGAGCCAAGGAAATGACACTTAGTGGCTGTCGACGCTGAGGATCTCCCAAATTCCCCCAAAAGCTGCAATTACCAACTGCCCGGGCAAATGCCCCGTCCCGCTGCGGCAGGACCCGGGGCGCTCGATGCAGCCTGCAGTCGTTAAATTGAATTTTACCGAGAAATTATGCTCGGTTGGCAAATTGACTGTAGGGAAAAAAAAAAAAGAAATTGAGAAGGGCATTAATAAATGAGATAAATTTCATGTGCAGGGGGACAGGGGGAGAAGAGGTAGGGCAGGAGCTGTGGTGACAGTGAGATGCGAGCACTGTTTGGGATGCTCGCTGCCCTGGGTGGGTGCTCAGGTGAGGGTGTCCAACCTGCCCTGGGCTGACACTCTCTGCCCCTCCGCCCCAAACTCGCCGAGCTCTGCCGAGGTGGGATCAAACCCATTCAGCCAACTTAGCTGTTGTTTGTCTTCCCTCTTCTCTTTTGCCTTCCTTGCTTTTCCTTCTGGATTTTCCTTTTCCTTCCTTCCCTCCTTCCCTTCTTTCCTCCCTCCCTTTCTCTTCCTCTCTTTCTCGATTTTCTCCCTTCCCTTCCCTTCCCTTCCCTTCCCTTCCCTTCCCTTCCCTTCCCTTCCCTTCCCTTCCCTTCCCTTCCCTTCCCTTCCCTTCCCTTCCCTTCCCTTCCCTTCCCTTCCCTTCCCCTTCCCCTTCCCGTCACCCCCGGCACAGCCCCCCATCCCCGCCGGGCTGCGCACACGCGGCCCAGGAATCGCCCCAAAACTTTATTAATTTGTTTTAAAGCGCATTAAAAACCACTTCCCGCGGCCGGGCGAGCGCGGGGCCGGGTTCATCCATATGCATGCTCAAAGTTTCGCGGCGGCGGCAGCCGGGGGGTGCAAATTGCGAAGTTAAATATTTGTTTTTAATTTTCTGGCTCAAAAATTTTAACTAAGAGGCAGGGTTCCCGCCGCTCTAATGTGCTTGCATAAATGGCTTTGTTATTACTACTTCCCTGCTAAAACAACATTTGCTTCTCGTCCTGACACACGGTGTTTGGAATCCGGGAGGGATCTGCCATCTCGGATGGAAAAGCCGAGCTGAGACACCGCGGCCGGGGCCGCCGCGCAGCCCTCCCGCGCCCGCGTAGAATTAACCCAACCCGGCCCTCCGATTAGCTTTTAATTAGATTTTCTGATTATACACATGTTCAAATTACAAGATTGCGTGTTTATGGAGGAAGATTTCCTCGAGAGTCTATTTGATTAAACGTATTTACAATAACTCCAGTGGTTAAACATTGTCACATTTTTACAGGACGGTTTAATGAAAGTATAATTTTAAGACGAGGAAAAAGTTGCAGAGAATGACGCGCTCCAGCCTGCCCCAGGGCTTAGATTTTATTTTATTTTACTTTATTTTATTTGTATGGGGGGAAGTTTACTTCCCTCCCCCCCCCGTACCTTCTTTTCTGTGACCTTCTTTTGCCTTCTTTTATTTTACCTTCTTTTATTTCCATCAGATGTTACAACCAATAAACCACAGAACCCAGGGCCGGGGGTCCTAGAGCCAGACAAAGGGGTCTTTGTCACCGGATCCCCGCGGACAGGAGCCCTCAGGCCCCGCGGAAACCCCAGCGCGGAGCTGGGGGTGCGCACCCGCATCCCCCCGGCCTCGGTCACAGCGCAGGCAGGTGGGGGCCGCTGTCTGTCCCCCCGGGATGGGGCTCCTTCTCCCCGAGGGCAGTAAGCGCGACTGGGTCATATTTTTTTTAATATATAGTATTTTTAATTTTTTAATGTTTTTCTTTTTC
>VYXB01001647.1:33866-53071 GCA_013397135.1 Pachyramphus minor
CACTTCTCGTTGCTGTTCCCCCACTCCCCCGGTTTCTTTCGCTCTTCCTTTTGCCAAATTCCACCCCCTGCCGCGGAAAACCCGCGCCCGGCCGCGCATCCAATGCCCCCTTCCCTTCCAGCGCGCTGCCCCCAGCCAAGGGCCGTCGGTGCGGTGCGGAGGGAGCGGAGAGTGCGGGGCTCACCGCCCGCCCCGTCGGGCAACGGGGTCCCGGGGGGCGGCACGACTCTGCCCCGTGGTACACACGCTCTTCCTCCTCCTCCTCCTCCTCTTCCTCCTGCCCTCGAGGCAGCAGTCGGGAGCGGATGCGGGAATACCCAGCCCCCGGCACTGCCCGCAACCCCCAAGCTCAGCAGCCCTCGACTGTGCCCGGCTGGGTCAGATCCTGTCATGGGGTAGGGAAACCACCCCAGATTCTTGCTACCTGACACTCAGCTACGACATTCCAAGCCCACTGAGATATCTCAATGATATATTTTTTTTAAAATTTTATTTTTAGTTCCCCCCCTAGATGTATAATTTGACCACGGAGAAGACTTTTCTCCTATTCTTTTGAACGGGGAAAGCTCCATCCAAGAACACATCTCCCTTTTTGTCTTGCTTATTAGATATAATTTAACATAAAACGCCTGTTATAATTACTGATTATACAAGGGATCCCTTGTTTTCACAAGCTACTAACAGGATTATCTAACAAGTGCTAGATTTCAAATTAACCACAAACATTACACTGGAATTCATTTCATTGCACTGGAAAAGAGGGAAGGAGTGGATCTGGGGGTGAAGGCAAGGAGTGGTCCGGGAGCCCTGAGCCCACCAATACTTTGCCCTTGCCCAAGCTGTCCACACTGAGCAGAAGCATTGTCTCTGTAAAGCCTATGAAGGCATTATTATAATTACAAAAAAATATGAAAAAATATACAGAAATGGAAAAAAAATATGAATCCTTCTAAAATGTTGCCTTGTGGGGGGGTCAGAGCAGCCTGATCCATCCTGGGGCAGAGCAGCAGCTCAGCCTCCTGCCTGCTGCCTTCTCCCGGCCACGGGAAATGGAGGGCTATAAAAAAATCTATTAGAGATGAGTTAATTAATGGTAATTGGAAAAGGGACCTCCCCTACGTAAAATCGTCTTTCTCCACAAAAGAGCATTTAAAAATAATCTGAGGAAAAAAAAGCCCCACAACACCATAATGAAGCTTTTGAGCAAAAGACCTCATGTTTTTATTGCCGAGGGGAGCAGGGAGGAGAGAAATCCCTCCAGCCCCAGTCCCAGCCCCGGCCTGGCTCCTGCCGAACCCCTGTGAGGGAGCAGCTCTCCTTGCACGCTGCTTGAGCGAAGCCTCGTGGTCTGAGGTTAAACCTGCCCGCCCAGACAGCCTTGGCTGCAGCCCCAGTTTGCCTTCTGTGTAGAAAACAGCTTTTCTTGGGGAAGGTGTTCCTGGAGGTACTCAGCCCCGAGTACAGACTCCGAGGGACGTTGCTGCAGGGCTGGGGTCCCTCTCCCTCCTGCCAGAGTCGCCGCTCCTCCCTGCCTCCCATCCTTCCACCAGAGCTTCAGCTCTTCAGGCCTGGCAGAAAGTAAATCCTTTTAATGAGTCAAATAAGTTTTGGACACAAGAAAATTTTCCCCCTCTCCTTTGTAATTAGAGCTGGCCGCGTGTCTAAAATGATCTGCTTTCCAGAGGGAAACAATAATTGAATTGTTGGGTGTCTCCCGAGCTTTGCAGGGCTCCAGGAAGGCTGCGAGGGAAGCTGAGCCGTTCTCTTGTTAGCGCCTGCAATGAGAGCAAGACACCCTAGAATTCAATTACCCGGCTCCTCCAGGAACCGTTATAATTATAACGTCAAGTTGTTTTTTAAAATTTCATAATTATGCTTTAGGATCCTTGTGTGGATGTTTGGGAACGCGCCTGCCCGGCCCCGGCCCTGGCCCCCCCCACAAACCCTCCTTTTCTGCAGCCTCTTCCCTGCCCGTGCTTCAGCAACATTCCACTCCCTGTGTCCAAGGGCACCCAGGGTGCCCTCCCTCTCCATCCCTGATCCTGGCACCCATGCCATGGCCTCTCTGACCCCTCCTCTGTTCCACATCCCTGGGCATCCCTCCAGAGTGCCATGACACAGTGTCATGGCACATGCTGTGAGTGGGCTGGTGACATGTCCCCATGTTGGATCTCCTGTTCAGCCTTTCCAGGTTTCCTGCCTGCAGAATTGATTCTCATGCACATCAGTTATTCCATAAGAACATCAGGAAGAAGTAGATCAGAATGACCAGCTACAGACTATGTTGTGTTCAGCTGGTTAGAAATAGGGGTCCAATGTCGTCCCTTGGATGGCACCAGAGGGGTGAAGTTTGGGGCAAGCCAGGTGATGCTGGGGACCCTGGGAGTGGGGTACCCTATATCAGCACTGCCTGTACTCAGGCTGGCATCTTCACCTTGGTGAATGCAAATGTAAAACACTGAAAAACTTGAAACACTCTCCCTTTACTTTTACAGGTGGAAATTAAAATCTGAGAAGGGCTTAATGTGTCACTGGTGATGCCTTGCAAGCTTGGGCTGGGAGAAGAGTTGTGTTTAGAGAGTAGCTGAATTGCTTTTAGGCTCCATTTAGAAAAGTGGAATAGACTGCTTGTATTTTTGACTCCTGCTGAAATGAGAGAGTTGTGACCCTGTCTTGCTGCAGAGCCTTTGTTCAGTGCTGCTTTTCTCCCCTGCCTTCTCCAAGTGCCTGTTGCAGACCCACTGTGTCCTTCTGGACACGTGCCCTAGGACGTTGCTGACCAGGATTCATCTGTGGAGGAACCAGCCCTGGGCTGACAGGTGCCAGACTGGATGGAGATCTCCTGGGTATACAGCACTGTATGAGGTGTTTAGTGAAGGAGCTTCTTCTCCAAGACAGGAAAGAGGAGACTGACAAAGAGCAGAATGGCAGAAGGACGAGAAGAGCAAATGGAGGGAAGGTGGAAGAATCATGATCTGCTTCTGTGAGGAACTGGTGAGCAGAAAACCTAAGTCCAGTCAGACGTAGTTAGAGTGAAGGTATTGCAGCACGACCTGTTTTCCTGGTATGTGTTAAAATCCCAGCATCCCACCATCAGAGGGATCCATTGTATCCTGGTTTGGTTCTCATTGCAGAAGCTGAATGAGATCCAGGAAAGCCCCGAAGTTTCATCCAGTCCAGTTTCCAGCGTCAAATTATGGAAAAGGTTTGACTCAGTCTGTGGTGTGGACCCTTTCCACAGAGCTCATTGCCGTGGGACACCCCTGTAGGCTTGCACAGAGGACTCTGCTGTTGGTTGGCCATGTCCTTTTCCTGTAGCAGGAGAAACTTGACTGTGATTTTAGCTCCCTGTATCCAGCAAAGAGTTGCAATGCACAGCAGGAGCAGGTCTGATGTTCTCCTCTCCTACCCCATGGCCGTTGCCAAGAAAGCTCGACAGCCACAGGCAGAAAGTGGGTGTATCTAATGAGTCCTGGTAACTACCCAGCAGCACGAAGACAGGAGGTGCCACCAGAACAATTTTGTTTTGATGCTGCATCTTGCACTTGGCTGCTCAAAGCAACTTTTCCAGAGTTTGGACCCAGGTCCTGAGGAGGCTGGCGCACACCACTGGCTTTATGGCCCGCATAAAGGTTGAGGAACAGAAGATGAAGAGCTTGTCTTGATATTTGCAGGTCAGGGCCCCACATAACAGTTGTGGCACTGGGATGGGAGAGCAGAGAGGAATACACAATGACTGTGCTGATTTCAGACTGGGAATAGATTCACTTTTCATTCTCTCAGACAAGCAATTAGAGCTGTCTCCCCAAGCAGTTCCCACCCAGCAAGGAGTTCCAAAATATGAAAATTCTTCCCTTTCATATTATTTTCCAGATGTTCAGTCTTCGCTTCCCTTTATTAATGCTTCTTTTGCCAGGGTGACTCATTTAACAATTAGCTTAGGCATCGGGTGTAGCAGCTGTTACAGATATTACCTGTGCCTCTAAGGCAAAGCTGTTGTTTTTTATCCATCTCTCCTTTTCTTCTAGGCCTTTAATAACGTGTAAAAATATCTTTAAATTAGCGGGAAGCTCTGATTCTTCAACCAGGTCAACAGATGGCTCACTTGGACCTGCCTTCAATTAAGCAGGTGGAACATGCCCAAGGAGCAGGCAGACAAATGCAGCTGTTCTTTCCCCAAGTCCCACTGCAGATCTGATGGGAAAGATTTATTCACCATCTCTTGTGTCAGGCTACTTGTTCAATCAACCTCATAACTTTGCATTCAAACTTCCCTCACCTGGCTGGATCTTCCAGGAGATCATTCCTTCCCATGACCATGAGCTGTGGTTGTGATGATGCTGAGGTAACTGAGAATTCCTTGTTCAGGTCTGCTTCCAATTGTTGGGCAAAATCCTGAAACGCTGGTGTTTCTCATCTTAAGCACTGGTGAATGTCTTTGGTTCACATTAGTAATGGACTTTGAGAGTGGGGTTCAAAACTTGAGCCTGAGTGCTGTCTTATTTTAGAATGAGAGGAAACAGCTTCAAGTTGTGCCAGAGCAAGTTTAGATTGGATACTGGGAAGAATTTCTTAATGAAAGGGTTGTCAAGCACTGAATCAGGCTGCCTACGGCAATGGTGGAGTCACCACCTCTGGAGATCTTTAAAAGGTGTGTAGATGCCGAACTTAGGAACATGGTTTAAGTGGTGGATGTGGCAGTGCTGGGTTACCACTTGGACTCGATGATCTTAATTTTTTTCCCAACATAAGTAATTCTATGATTCTCTGATTCTGAGATGTCCCACATCCTCTGTGTGGCCTTCAGCTGCCACTTTCAGAGGCTATGTGTCTGCTGTGCCAAATCCACCAGCCCATAGGAGTGTCTTGAATAACTTGGGGTGTCCAAAATTATGGTAAGCTTTGTGCTTTGCAACTGAGTTTCACCAAGAGAATTACTAGTCCCCAGGTCATACCTTCAATCAGTGTTCAGTAAGGACTCACTTGTACTGAGGTAGGACTCTCACCCCAGCAGCACTGCAAGCTGTTGGAGTAGAGATGAAGCAAAAGCTAAACAGGGACATCAGGATCTGCCCTGGGGATACTAAGTGCTTTCTTTGAGAAGAAAAAATAATTGCTAAAATTCTGAGTAAAATCATCAGGACTGGTTATGCTGCTAGACATCATTACTATTTTCTTCCACTTCAGTTGAGAGCTCAGCTGCTTACAACTCTGTGGCTCTTTTCCTGCTACTTTTATTCACTCTTACTAAACATGTTCCAAAACAGCCTGAAGCAAGGTGCTTGGGAGGTGACTTATGGGAGGTTTGGAAGGAGGATTACTCAACATCTGACCTCCAACCCTTTGAAGTGACCGTCACTGCTGCTCCACTATGGCTGTGAGCAGAACGCCAGGCCTGGAGCTGCTCATGATGCTCAGCACATCTCCAGACTTCACCAACTACACCTCACATAACCTGTGTTTGAATCCCTTCTGGGATGAGGACTTCACTGACTGCTCTGTCTGTAAAGCAAAGACAAATGTTTACGACCAGAGCTTGTGAAGTTCATTGCTGCAGAGCTCTGCACAGAAATGAATGAGCTCTGCTTGTCTGGACAAGGTCTCTGCTGCACAAAAGAGACCCTGCAGTTTTGATTTTTGCCCTGTTTATTCTGCTAGTGCGAGGTCAGTCAGCAGGATACATATTCCCAGGGATTCTTCCCTAGCCCAAGCTCTGGATCTCAAGCTTCACAGAGATTTCTGGACTATGCTGTCTGATGCTTACAGGGCAAAATTTGGTGGGGGCTTGTACAATATTGACTGGGATGTGTTGTACCTCCTTGCTACACCAGTTCATGTGACCTCTTCCACCAGCCCAGTAGCAGGAGATTTCCTGGAGAAATCCAAGCCTGTTGCTCAGCTCCACACATTGCCCAGGCTCCTATGCTACAGGGCCCTGGTGCAAGAGCTCAGCAGCACGGACCCCTGCAGAAAGAATATCTTCTATAAAAAATAAAATAAATATATTTATATATATAAAATACAAAAAAAAATATATAAAATATATATATTCTATAAAAATGTCTTCTATAAAAAATAAGTCTTCCACCCCTGGTCTGTCAGCTGCACACCAGCGATGATCAGGGACTACAGACAAGTTCTCTTGCTTTTGGATGACATCAGGTTCAAGTTATACCAAGCATTAAAGTCAACAGTAGCTTGTTTTTTTTTTTTTTATAAAGTAGCAGCAGTGCAATAGGTGCTAGTACTGAAAAATGAAGGATGGCTTCTAGGTCTCTGAGTTAACACACAGCCTGAGGTATCCCATCTCCAGCTGCTGCTGTTTGGAATCACAGCAGTCTCCAGTACAACATGACAGCTGCACAGCTGGCACTGCAAAGCTGCTCTTCTGAGCCAGGGCTCAGAACAAGTGAGAAAAACTCAGGGTTTGGTTTGGGTTTTTGACTTGTTTGTTTGTTTTTAAATGCAAAACTTCAGTTCTTCTTCCCAAATGCAATTGCCAGAACAAGGCAGAGTTTCTGCAGAACAACCCAGCTCCTTGCTTGCTCCCCCAGGTGCTGAGGTGGGGGATGCTGGTCCTTCCAGCAAGCTGACTTTTTTTATTGTAGGAAGAGTTTCAGAGGCAGGCAAGAAAACAGGAAAATAAAAATCCTTGAACAGGCTGAGAGTATAGTCTGAGAATGAAAAGGTCCAGACAATGCAGTGTGCTGACTACAGATCCAGCACTGGTATCTGCTGCCTTTCAAGCCACCATTGGGGTGGCATAGAGGAAGATGAGGTCTGAAGGGTGATGAAGGCAGTGTTGAGCCTGGAGGAGGCTGTTTAACCAAGAAAGGGCATGAAAGAAGAAGAAAGTGACTACCCTGTGTGAGGAAAAATAAGATTAATGAAGGTGGTGAGTAAGCAAGATCATACTTATCAAAAGCAATCAGAAATTTTTTAAACAGCCTCTTTTTTTCCAAAAAATGCTTATTTTTCAAAACAAAGGATAATTCCTTAACTAACACATTCTTATGCATTTCTGTAGCATTAAAAGCAACCATGAGAAAAGCTTGGAAATCCAAATTGCTCATCCCATTTTTATAAAAAAGAGTGGATTAGATTTTTGAACAGGTGAAACATTGCACCATTAGACAACTTGGGCTGCTTTTCAAAGGTCAGAATCAAACCAAAGCATTTCAGGATGGTAACAAGTGTTCCAGCTGACCCAGACTTTGTGCTTGGTGTTCTTGTCTTCATGCCAAAGAAGAAAAAAAAGGATCTGGTCTTGTGTTTACTACAGTCAGTGGCAGATGTTCCACAGCCATCTCTAGTGGAAGATTTTTGTCATTGCTGGAAGACATGAACAAAAAGTGCCTTGTTTGGGCTGTTTCCCTCACATACATGCAGCCTGTGGTACAAGGAGCAACATGAACCCACAAAACCCCACATCCTGGGACAGACCAATGGATTTCAAGCCAAGGAACACCCTGATGCTTCCAGAAAAACTGGAACCTCACTGATCTCTCTGTGATCTCACCCTGTCTTGCTGCTAAATGACCTCTATTTATAACATACACGTCCTTGGTGTCCAAGTGAAAGGTTTAGACATCTCCACCCCCAAAGGGATCATCGTCATGCATGTCCCAGCAATTCTTCAGTACTGCAGGTGCTGCTGGACATGCTTCCAGTTGGCCATGGGCCTTTCTGTATTGCGGGATAAAGTCCTCTCCAAGATGTGGCTGCCCTGAGCCACATGATCTGAAGCTTTCTTACACCTCTAAAACTAAAAGAAGAGAGATTTAGATTGGATGTCAGGAAAAAATTCATCCCTATGAGGGTGGTGAGGCATTGGAACCCTTTGCCCAGAGAAGTTGTGGCTGTCCCATCCCTGTAAGAATTCAAGGGCAGGCTGGAAGGGGCTTTGAGAAACTTCATCTAGTGGGATGTGTCCCTGCCCATGGCAGAGTGTTGAAACTAGATGGTCTTTAAGGTTCCAACCCAAACCATTCGATGATTCTATGATCCCTCCAGTATCCTGCAATTCAAAATATAGCCAAAACACTCTTCTGTCTTGAGGAACTCCATGGTCACATGTGAACAACTTACATTTCTTCAGAAGCATCTCAGCAAGCCTTTGTGGATGGGACCTTGACTCTCTCGTCAGTCCGGGTTATTTTATTTCAATTTTGGGGCTTCTACTCTCAGATACCTTGAGAAGGATGAACTTCCTGTATATTCATATGCAGGCAAGAGACATACACAGCTTTCAGCAGGACTTTTGCATTCTAAACTGAAGCTAGTCCATCTTGATAGTGGTAGAATATGGCCCTCAAGAGTTTCTAACAGGGCTGAGATTATCCAGGGTGAATAAAAGTGTCCTCTGTGAAGTCAGTTCACTTTTGCTTAGGCCATACTGTCAGCTACTGTGATGGTGCTAACCCAGATTCAACCCCATCTTCAGGAGTTGGCCCGTGCCATCAGTGGCCAGATTCCACAATGCAGGAACTAGTGAGAAGCCCTAGAAAGTGTGAGAAAAACCTTTTCTCTCCTCTGTCCACCCAGCAAAATATGGGCCAGCTGTAACTCGTTCAGTGACTATTCCAGTTCTTGCTGGCATAGTCTTGCTGTTTCAGCTACTTTTGGCTGCTTTTGACTAGTTAGAAACCAAATAATCAACAAAAACAATACTCAACATTTATTGCTTTGGGGAGAAGGTTGGAGCATCACTGGAGCAGCTACAGGAGTTGCCCTCCCCATCCCAGCCCCAAACCTTGGCAGGTTGGCAAAAGGGATATTTGCCTGGTTGCCACAGGGAGCCCCATACCAGCTACTGAGCTGGGAGAAAATTATGTAGCTGTGTTTCATTTCTGCTGATTCGTAGCTGATGTGTTAATTCTTAAAAAATACACCAAATTTACGTAATCTCTGTAGCACTTGTCTGATATTTAATAAAACAATATAATAGCTCTCAAGCTACTTTATACACAAACAAGACTTAATGGAATAGAGAAAACATGATTGGCACATGGAGAAAAAAAAATCACGGAGTAAAACTCAGTGAAGCTCTGATCCTTTATGAGTTTTTGGGCACTAATGTATTATTTATAGAAATCATCATATGCATTTTGTGTTTGAAAGTTAACCAGAGCAGGCCAGAGGCATCATCACGATCTACAGACTTTGTTGTCACACAGGCAGGCACGAGGACTGTGGCTTTATTGCATATGGAATTCATCTGTCCCCATCTGCAGCCCACGAGGACAGAACATTATCACTGCACAAGGGAAGGACTTAAATGCAAGGAGATGACTCCAAACTAGGTAAGGGCAACCCATGTGGTATTTCATTGCTCAGAGAAATCACCACCACATATAGGTACCTTTCCTGACCTTTTAGCTGGAACAACCCAGACACCCACACTCCTCACTGGTTTCCAAGATGGGGCCCTCAATATGCCCTTACATATGTGCTCTGTTCAATTAGTCCAGCATGTAATGCTTTGTTCTCATGAATTTTGGAGTTACTCTGATGTGCAGTAAGGCAATTGAGACTTAATTTCATTATTCATCTCAATATGTTCCTGCTGCATTCAGAGAGCAGACCATGGGCCCTCCTGTGGCTAATTTAGCACCTGCAAATCCCCACGCTTAAAGCCAGAGGCTGCACAACCCACCAAATGGAGCTGCAGAACTATGCACATGTCAAATCATCCCACTTGCTGGGAAGAATGTATTGCCTTTTTTCCTTTAGAAACTTTGTACACCTGTTCCTGTCTCAAAAGGAGACAGTTCTCCGAGACCCGGCTGTATCCCACAATTCATTTATTTTTTAATAAATATATATAGAATCCTTTTGGACAAAACTGGAGTGGAGTTTCAAGGAAATCAATGTACGTGGAGAATGTGGGCCATCCTCAGGTTTGTAGCTGTTCCCTCCTCAGCTGCTACAGAGCAGGAACTGAAGTTGAGCAAATGCAGCCTTCTTAAACTAAAATAGTTAAGAAGCTCCTAATGAAGCTTTCTTCAGCTAAGCCAGCAGAAAATATATCAAAAAGCCATTTTACTGTTTCCACTGAAAATGCAGCAACTTCTACAAGTCCAAAATAGACATTTAAGTGCAGCAACACTGAAGAGTTTTGGTCTAAATTTGGAAGCTCCTGTTAGAATTTCTCAGCCTTTTCAGCTGTGCTTACTCATTCTTAGCTTGTACTCAGACTTTAGTAACCACTGCTGCAGATACCCAGACCACAAAAGGAATGTGCATGTTTACCCTGCCCCCTCTATATTTTGTTTCAGATTATGAATTTCAGCATTTTGGAAGACAATGGTTGTAAGATTCTGTACTTTTAAGTCACATAACCACAACACACTTATGCTGTTATGCTTTCCTGGTACAACAGCAGGACTGTTTTTCTTCTCAACTGTACAACCCAGGCTGAAGTTAATCTTGCCAAGTTCAGTTTAGGATTCTTTTTTTTTTTTTTTCCTAAGCCACTGCATATGCATGACTGAATATTTGTTATGCAACCATAACAACTGTCCTTTCTAAGGAAGATTCCTGCATAATGTGAGCACAGAGAATCCAAGGCAAACATGACTTGATCGTAAAACTTTAATAGTAAAAAAAGTGTAAAACCAAACACACCGCTGAAAACTTATCAGTAAGAATGAGAATATAAGTGTTCAAATTCAGAATAGTGCAAGTTTTTTTCACTCCCCTCCCCACCTCTTCCAAACTTAAATCACTTTGGTTAAGATACTTAGAAGTGTTGGCAAAAACTGAACTTTTGACTTACATTTTTGGCTGCATTATTTCGAACATGTACAGATTTAGTTTCAGTTTTTAGAAATAAATCTTAAATACTTATCTATTAATCAAATATCCATAGAGATCACTGTCATCTTTACTTACATCTGGTTTTATAACATTTTGAGATTGGTTTCAAGGTGGTTACAGAACTGTCTCCCCAGCAGGTAGCATACTTCTTAAACAGTAGAGCTGAACATGTCCTGATCTGAGGACCTAATTTCTTCAGTTACTTCTACAAAATTAGATGATTTATGTTTTGGACATTTGAGGAAGGATCTTATACCAACTCAATTACTCTTGATTTACACCAAAGCAAGATTACAATTCGGGTATGCCCTGTAGTATAGAGTTTGTGCTAAATTTTTTCTGCAAGCATTCCCTTAGAAGAGTGAAAACAGCCACAGCAGATATCTGGCCTTGACATCGGTTTTGATGGTTCAATCTTTAACTGATGCCTCTGACTATAACTGAAGCCATGTAAGATTGGAAAAGAACACAAAAAAAATTGCATAATACAAAAAGGCAAATCCATAAAAGTTTACAAGTACAACATAAACACAAAATTGGAGTATTTCTATAAATTTGGGTTCAATGTAAGATACAACAAAACTAGCTTTACTAGTTAAATAAATTATTGCTCCATTTGACTCCATGCAGCATTGAAATGAACTCAGAACCCTTTTCTCTTTAATCTCTCATAAGAAATGATCGATCTTGAAGAGAACATGAGGCTCAGACTTACTGTACATTGCACTTCAACTTTTAAGACCTAATACTTGCTATTTAGGTCTCCTGTGGTCTAAGCTATCAAATGAATATGTTGTGCTCACCAGAACTATGTATTAAGAAACACCAAATGTTTAATGTAGTGACATAAGCACTTTTTGTTTTTAAGAAGGCAATCACAGATTGCAAGTTCTATAGGGTTGCATAAAAACAAGTAGTGATCTCTTGCAGAAACTGAACTGAGAAAACAAAGCTGTTCACTATTTTTCACATGCAGTTTAAATCACATTTTAGGCCCAATTCTGTTTCCAATCATTTCAGTCAAAACCCTGACTCAGACTGAAGATCAAGGACAGCTCTAGGAGGAAATAGCAAATCGAATAGTTGGGGGTCACATACTCAATGGCCAAGCAATGACATGCAATGCATGTTTTTTCAGTGACAGCAGACATTTGAGATACCCAAGACCTCCTTTGGTGAGATACTGAAGCATGTGTCTAATATTAAGCAGGAGTACTCAAACACACTTAGATTTCTTACTGAATTGGGGCCAGAACTTGATTCTTGCAAATCTAACCGCAAGCTTCAGAAATAATGAAGTTTCCAGTTGGGATCTCCTGATAAAAGTTCACGTTTGAACAAGATTGTCTCCTGTGTTCGCCCATCATACTGAAGTAATTTAGAAATTCCAAACTAAGACTTCCAACCTTTTGTCCCTCCAACCCTCTCCACTGTCAAAGACAGAAACTTAATGCAGCATTACAAGTAAGGGCATGATTCCTTCATAAGACTCCTAAAAGCATTAGTGCAGTGCCTTTAATCTGGTCTGATCACTCTTATTTTTAAATAACCCTATTTTTTAAAGATTTGGATAAATACTATTCCTATTAAACCATACTTCATCATTGTTAAGCACCATCGATCTACTTCCTTTGGGCACTGATACAAGAGCTTGTAATTAAATTTCAGTTTCAAGGCTTTAAAACACGGCAGCCGATTCAATAACTTACATTGGAATCTAATACTTGGAAAACTGCCACTTAGCCTGAACAGTTGTATGCAACTTGGTGTTAAACTCTTCCAGAGAACAGCCATATGCAAATGCTTATGTGGTAAATCAGGGTAAGATTTCAAGATAAGCAGTTAATTTCACTTGGCTATTCTAAGAGTGGATTAATATTTTTTTTTTTCCACAAGTCATTTGTGCAGTGAGCCCATAAAGAGATTATTTTTTCTAAATAATCTTCAACTTTAAACAGGAACACATCTTCGTAATGTTGCTTTCATGCTGGCACCGTGCTCTCTTCTTCAAAGATTTAGTCATTGTGTGGTTTCTCTGGAATACCCTATGGACAAAAAACATCAAACATGTTATGTTTTAATGCCATCTGATAAGTGACTACCTTTGCAGTATTTTTAATTATTAAATAGTCAACTACCTTCACTTAACAATGAGCTAGACATGGCTTCTTATAAAAGCTCAACAAGGACATGCTCCTTAACAACAACAACAAAAAAATCACTATGGGTGTTTGTTACCTCACTTAGTGCATCTGAAAAATCCATCTACCAACTGTACTGCTTTATATAAGACTTTGTTATCTTTCTTCTCTATCTCAGTCTATTTCTTAGCAGAAGGTACACAGTGCTTCACTTATTAGACATTAATTCAGTTTTAGCAGACCTTTTCTTTTTTAAACTGTCTCCAACCATAAGTTACATTATTTTCCAAAGCTGGTATCAGAGACTTACTCATTTCCTCCTAAGTCTCTTTTCTAGTATGAAACCCTGTAGTGTATGTCAGTGTGAGGAATTAAACCAACTTTTCTTTAAAACAAAGCCTGTAACATGTTCTTCTCTTTTCTAAGGTCAAAATGCAAATGTATTTGCAAGTACTGAATGCATTCTCAGTCCTGCAGCCTCCAGCACTGGCAAACAATACATATTTGTGAGGTCCAAGTTCTGAATACGACCCTAGCTCGCCAGATGCTGAGAATGATGGTTACAACTCAAAATGAAGTGCTGCCATCCATTTAACCCAGCTAATGAGCACTGACTGAGCAAGTTTAGGTGCAATAATGAGCGGACAGAGCTGATGGCAGCAGCAGCACCTTCATGTCTTTCTTTGCTATAAAGGCTACTACAAGGAAACTTTGGATTTCATCCTCAAGCTGACAGCAAAGAACCCCAACAGAACAAACAACGCCCAAAAGTCTCTGCTACCAGCAGGTTTGCTTAAAGGTTACACTGCACTCTGCTGTACCTGTGACCTCACTTGAAATCCAGTGACTGAAAAGCAGCAAGCGTCTCCCAGGTACTGTTTATCAGCGTGGGAGGAGACATCTCAGGGACAAGTCTAATTTTACTTTCAATTTCTTTTCTAACTGCAAGAGCTAAACAGGGGCTGAGGAAGAAGCAAGGCAACTTTATTCCACTAATTTCCGCAGGTGCCACCTTCTCCTCTAGACAGGTCCAGAAAATATCTGCTGTTTCATCTAAAACTGTCACACGCAGCAAACAGCTGCAGGAGAATACAGCTACAGGAGAAGACATCTACAGTAATAACTGTTTTATTCAAGCATGGTTTAAAAAAATGCTATATTCTATCTTCTTGGCACATCCACAATGACAAAATAGATTGACACTTTCCAGTTCTCTCTATAGAAGAAAGATGTGGTTGACTGAATTTTAGATTCTACTTTAGAAGTGAAATTGTTTGAATTCCAGCACTGAATGCTTCATAGTGACTTGCAGAAGTTTTCCTATGAAAATGTTGGGCTTCTCCAAGTTCTTCCAGAACCAGTAATAGTAATGTAAACCACAGGAAAGGGACTTCTAGATAACCAGGGAAAATAAAGGAGTTCTATCTGCCTGAATTTATTTTAGCTCTTACTCCTTTCAGGCTCCCTTCTTTGCTTTCTAACAGAAGCAGCAGAACCAATGGCAGCACTGCATATGCCCACGTGAAATACAGAACTGCAGCATAAAACAGACTATAATTTTATTTTGAGACTCTGCTGCAACAGCAAAGCTTCAATAGAATTAAATTAATGTATGTTTTTCACCTGATGTGACAGGCAAATTTAAAAAGAGAAACTATAGCTTCTTTCCCCCACACGTAGTCCTAAGAAAAAAAGGGCAGGTAGTTTGCACCGGTGGGATTTGAAGGGGCAGTAGTGAGCTTGTGTTTTAAAGAACTTCAGAGCAAACCAAATTGACTGTGAAGTTAAGATGGTGACCACAGTCCCAGGAAATCTGTAACTTGACAACCAAGTCACCACGAAAGAAAAACCTCAAGAACAGGAGAAGATTTTTCCCATGCCTTTTTCTTATCCTTAAGCAGCCTTTTCCACGAGAAGTTACCACTGGTTTAGGGTAAATGAGAACCAATACTAAAGAAAGTGATATTTAATGCTAGCCAGGGGTGGTCAGGAAACATGACTCTCTTGCCCAGCTGGTCTGCAGGCCTGTCCATCTGCAGTGTCCAGGTCAGACTATCCACACTGCAAGTACAGCAGCAGCCATCCACTGGGTCAGCCAGGCAGCAGGGACAGAAAGACAGCTAATTTTAGACTAATATTTTTACTTGTTCATGGCTGTGTCCCAGAAAGCAGCTCTCCCACCTTACTAAGCAGTTCAGAGAGTAGTATTTCAGGAACCCCCAAGTCTACAGATGCCCTTCCTGCATTAAAAATTGAAGCCACCTAAACCACAGCAGCCTTAGTAATGTTAAATTCTTGAAGGATGTTCTCCAGGATAGAGTTCTTGTGTAGCAAAGAAGACAGAAGTTAAATCAATGCAATATTCATTGTTACTATCCATCAGTGTTTTTTTCACAACAAAGCCTTAGACTGATGTGCAAACACACAGCCATGTTGACTCTTCAGCATGCCACAAGGAAATAATTACTTAAGAACCTAGCAAACAAGATAGCAATTTACATTATCCCATATATAGTGATACTTTAACTACATCTTATGTGACCAGCAGCAAAATATTTGATTATAGAGTGGTGGAACTGGATGCTATATAGAGATATTTCCTTTCATTTATGTAACAAAACGAATTTAATACATAAATAATTAGAGGAAATCCATCTGTGCCTCAGTTTTCTAGCTACCTTAGATGTTAATTCTAAGCACTGACAGAGCAGGAGCAATTATCAGCAGAAGCCATGTACTGATTTCAATCTTAATTAGGCTGTTGCTGGACAAAGTTAAATAAAACAGATACTCAACCACTTACTAAGACAATACCTACACTACTGGCAACACAGGTTGTCTGCCTACAGTTCAGCTCTTAAGAATATGTCTATTTAACTCTGTGTCAGTCTGTGAGTCATACCCTTAAAGGCATAGTTTGTTCTTGGACTAACAACAATGGGAGGTATCTGGATTGTTAAAGAAACTACTAATTATACAGTAATTACCATAGCCAGCTGGCGTCCTATGTTTCCTACAGTCACACCTCCTGAGAAAAATATACATGGAAGCCAAGAACGGATGTAAAGAAAATCTGGGGATGTGTACCTAGTAAACAAAAGGAAATAAGTTAGAGAAAAGTGATTTTCATCACCTTAGATACTGTTAACGAGATGCTATACAATTCTCTCCCTGGGCTGAAACAAAAAGGCAGTAACAGAGAAAAAGAAACAGGGAGACCAAATTAAGTCTGTTAAGTTTGTAAGCTTCTAAACCCCCATGCCCTGACCAGCAAAGCTTAGAAATTCACTCTCCTGAGAGTCAGCAGAAGTTCAGTTTGCTGAGCTGTTACCATTTCAACATATATCCCAATTTGTCTGCTCCCCACCTCCCACCCCCAGTTCTCAACCTTATCATTTGGAACAACTGGACAATTGGCAGCCTTAGACAAACAAAATCTCCGATAATAGTAATGATAGGCCAAATATGTTAATAACTACCAGTGCATGTGCACCCACGTTTTCACTTAAGACATGAGAGTAAAAATAGTATTTTAGAAGTATAACTTACTGATAGACACCATTATATACAAGGAACTGGGTTATCAGGGTTGCTACAAAGGCTATTGTAATTCCAAGTCCAAGACCACTTCTGGAACGATCAAATGTCCACCACAGCCCCAGTGATAAGGCTGCCAGAGTCAGGGACAGCTGGACGTTGTTTGCAAAGTCTAGTTTCTGGAAAAAGATGTTAAGGACAATCCTTTGAAGTTTGCAGACCTCCTGCTGCTGAAACTGAACAAGGGAGAACTCAAACTGAAAGTGAGCATGATTCTGTTTTTACTTACAATACATTTAGGATTTGGTTTTCAGACCTGCCAAGCAATTATAGCTCTTGGCTTTGACTGGAGCATGAATGCAAAGTCAACATCAATTTTTGTCACACTGAGCATCTGAGGAATATACTATATTGTAATATATTTAATTTTTATGGATTTTTGCCTCAAGTAATCCATCTTTACATTTTCTGCTCAGATCATCACTACCCAACAAAAGAACATTCTTAGTCTGAGCTTCTCACTAGTACATCACCAGTTAATTGTGTTAACTATTAGATGTAGGCAATAAACAGATTAAAATAACACAACTTACACTGTTGTCCTTGCAGTTAAACCAGACATGCTATAATGTCCATCCCTCTCCCCTCCCAGAACTCCCCCCAGCTACTTTAAATGAACTGTGTGTTATATATCTTACAGTAATTACTGCAGTGTACAGCAGGTCTCACAGAACTCTGCCAGTAGCAGCACCATCCTTACCTTTGTAATTCCCCCAGACACCGTTTTATGACAACAGACTAAGCACATGGAGCAACAGTGTGCACTGTTTCAAGGATACAGCACTGGCGTGGTTGATGCCAACGAAAACCGCGATGCACCGCATGACACTGGCCCACTCCCGCTTGAATTTGTGTGGCTCCCCGAGGTGGCTGTCAATGCAGGGGTACAGCAGGCCAACGACAGCTGCAAGAGAAGCAATGCTACTTGTATACCAACTGTTATACAATGGTAACTCCAATATTATCAAATATTAGCTTGGCAAATAAGTGCCTGAGAAAGCTGGGGCTGGGGGGGGGGCTTATCACACTACTGTAAGCATGATGAAGAAAAGACAATTATTACCCTCCCTTTCCACTTTAGAAAAGAAAAACAAGCCACCCAGTGTTAAGGTATCTGGCTTGAAGCTCGTTTTCTCCAAGGAGATTTATCATTTGACATCCCAAGCAAATGCTTGTACCAATAAAAACCAAAGCATAACAAAAGCTTAATTACAGTGAGGAGTGGAATATGTGTTCATTGCTCACGTGCAGGGCAGACAGTTTTATGAACATGACTCATCAGCTGTGAATCAGGTCATGAATTAAATATTTGCCTGGACTTAAAAAGTTTCTTGGCAGAGCTGCTTTCTCTCCTTCTGCTGGGCTGTAAATCAGCCTATGCTCCCGTCCATGTCACATG
Source organism: Pachyramphus minor (assembly GCA_013397135.1). NCBI lineage: Eukaryota > Metazoa > Chordata > Aves > Passeriformes > Tyrannidae > Pachyramphus > Pachyramphus minor. Next base: position 51,822 of record VYXB01001647.1, read on the forward strand.
AATTTTGATACCAAACAGATGCAGAACTGAACTTACAGAAGCACCTGCCACTGGTCATATTTATGTCAGGGAAAAATAACTACTCATACTGTTAATCAGACAAAATTTGTATTCTCATATAGCATTTTCTCATCCTTAACAGACTACAACTTGGTTGCAGAAGAAAAACATAGGCTAGTGTTAGCTCAGTTACTATCACAAACACTAGAGGAGCTCCATTCTTCCAAGACTTGCAACCCCGTGTGTTGTCGCCAAGTCCAGCATTAGACACCATGCTTTTATTGTGTGTTATCTCCTATGTTTATGCATTTCCTTTCCTACCTTCTTTTTTTAATCCCTTAAACTCCTAAGAGGAACAACTTCTATGTTAAGCAGGATACAAAACATACTATTCCAAGACAGACATATGATCTAATGCTGACACAGTTTCATTTTTCTGATACCAGCTACCAGGACTTTTGCCTTATGATAATAGCTAAATTCCAAAGTTTAATCCAACTGTGACAGGACTATGAGAACTCTCACTGGAGCATATCCCACAGCATCCCTTTTATTACACAGTTTATCATTCATTCAAGTTTACAGTTTATCATTCATACTCCCTTACTATGTGATACAAATAAACATCACATGACAATGTCACTGCATTAAAACAAAAACCAACCACGCAAGACTTGTTTAAAGTACTTTCAATGCAAATTAAAAACGATTACAGTGTCCTAAAACTTAACTCAGTTTTAATCCCTCAGCCCTTCGTCAAAGCCTTGTTTTGACACGGGTGGGAGGGGGTTATGAACACTAATCCACCAGGTAAGTGCCTGCTGCTGCTACAGCGTAGCCCAGGTCTTCTGTGGGATTTTGCCCGGCAGTGGGTAGGGGTGGGCTGGGGGCAGGGGACAGGCAGGGGGCAGGGGCTTGTGACAGGGAGAGTGGGCAGGCAGGTGGCAGGGGAAAGGCAGGTGACTGGGGCAGCGGGCAAGGGGCAGGTGACAGGCATCAGGCAAGGGACAGGCTGCTGACAGGGGTCAAACCGATGTGAGGGGAGCAGACAAGGGACAGGTTGGTGACAGGCAGGTGGTAGAGGACAGGCAGGGGACAGGGGCAAAGGAGAGGCAGGGGAAAGGCAGGTGATGGGGCACCAGGCAAGGGGCAGTGGACAAGCAAGTGAGAGAGCAGGTGACAAGGGTACCAGGCAAGGGGCAGGCCGGTGACAGAACAAGCAGGGGACGGGGCAGGGGTGTGGCAGGGTA